>BGPR01004775.1:53018-105454 GCA_013235015.1 Araneus ventricosus
TGATGCTTCGTTCAGTTGCGTATTGCTTCATCTCCCTGGACACCTGGCCTAGTATCAAGCGGGAGGGAAGCTTTCTGGTCCGACGACCCAGGAGCAATCCCGCTGTTTTCTCTGCCATTTTGTTTAATTGTAGCTTATCATTCTATGAACTTTGCGATGATCATGGCTACATTGGCAAGCGAAAAGCTTTTCTATCGCAGCAGTAAAGCACGGGTGAATGCTTCTTCGCAAAATGAAATCAGACATTTCGATATGTTGTGACGACGATGTCATTACATTTGGAGAAGTGAATGAGGAAGATATCGTGGCATTAGTAAATAGAAAAAACAACTCTGTTGTGGAGTTCGTCTTCAAATATGGAGGAAGAACAGACAGACCATAGGCTTTCAATTGCAGATGCAAAACGTTTTGAACAATTTTTTGACACAGAAAACATCGACGAACATGCTGTGAACCTGTTTAAAATAGTGGATAAAAAAATTGACGGAGTTATGTCATAAACTCGAAAGCTTTTCAACCCAAAAATAGCATCTTTTTCAATGTAGTGAATTAGCAAATAAGTAAAAAAAGGTAACTGTTTAGTTTGTTTAAAGAACACGGGGTCATGTGTCGCCTCACAGTCACAGCTTTTGCCGAAAACGAGGCGTCTGTTCGTGTCCTTAGTATTTAAATAAAAAACACATTCACATCGTCTGCAGAAAACGAAACTAGTTCTGCAGAACGATCTCGGAGTTTTTGCGTGAATATATTAATTCTCCCAAAAATATAATTTGTTTCCAAACAGAAAATATTTCTACAGGAAACCTTTGCTGTTCTGCGGCATTGTCGTCGTATCGCTGCGATTCTGCGACGGGGCGTTTTGGTAGGGCCGAGTATTCCTATCTGGCTAGGGTCAAGTATCTCTAACTTGTCTTATTCTAAATAATCTAAAAATTAAACCAATTAGAATTATATCAAATTATAGCTAGAAGTATACTTAAAACTCAAGAATATTCCAATATCTCCAATCCAGTGAGGGATGAAAAAGTGAAAATTTACTTTTGGAGCCCCAAAACATGTTTACCTAGACAACATTAAGATGACTTTTCAGATTGGAATGAAAATCCCCTCCAATAGACCATATGACCAAAGGTCATATAAAAATGAATCACAGAAATAACCAATTATCTCACAATCTGAGAAAATCACGTAGGGTCAAGTATGCCTAGTTTCCCCAACATTGAAAGAATCAACTGGGCAAGTAAGCCAGCATTTGTCTCTGAGCTCAATCAAGAATCATTTACAAATATTAACAAACACTTGTCAGCCCAAAATGACTGAACACATTATAAAGAGTTTTAAAATCAAATCAGCAAGGAAACTGTTGACAGCCTGTTTTGTTATCAATACCCAAAATTTTATTTAATGCTAAGTTATAATTACTAAAAAAACTTTTCAAGTTAAAAGAAAATTTTCCTTGAAGTAATATATTGTTATGAAAATCGTCCGGTGGGTGTACGGTGAAGCAGCCCAACAAGTTGGATAATGGAAATTAGCGCTTTATTCCAGAAATCTCGAAGCACAGGTAACAAGAAAAATAACACTTGAACAAATTAGCAACACAAGAATACGGCAAATCACTAATAATAACAGTGATAGCAATAACCGTTTGGAGTCTAACAGCTGACCAGCTCGCAATGCGAACAAGACTCCAAAGAGATTATTATTCTTGGTTTCGGTAACTCGGTATTTATATCCTTCTCCGACAGCATGTAACGTCACATAGAATCATCTAGAACAGTCTCTATATCTCCATTCCTAATAGAGATAGGACGATAATCACTCATTTTGCCGTCAAAATGGTCGCCAAGGTCGAGCGTTATTGGCTTCCATACTATACGAATCCCTTTAAATCTCTGTTTCCAATCTTAAGATTATCATGGCAGGGAAGCGACATTGCAATTTGGTAGCAATATCATTGATAGATTGTTTGCTTATTAACTGCTACTAACTTACACTGCAAACAGACTCCAAAGAGAGATTATTCCTTCCTTTAAGCAGGTTGATTTTCTTTTGTGTTTCTTGTTGATAATTCCAAGTTTTGATTTGTTCCTTGTTACAATAGTTTAGCATTTATTTTTTGATACTAACAACTACAATTTATTATTCTTTCTTCTCTCTATAATTTTGTTTTTGTGTGGGGGTAGGGAATGCAAGAAATAATATTGGTTAGATTTCTTAACTTGTCAGCACACGCGATGGGACAAAATCGACACCAACTACATTTTTTTTGCATAAAAACGGGGGTTATTAAATGACCGCTCTTTTACATCTGGTACCTATCAAAGAGGAGGTCATGAACAGGTGATCAAAAGGAATTTCTTTTGCGTTCTGAGAATCGGGTTTTATTACTATAAAAATGACAGATGGGAGGAATTTTACCCCATGCGTGTCCTCACGTTTCATTTTAGTCTCGCACTGAGAGCAAAGATGGGATGTCCTTGCAAGTGTTGAAACGGATAACAGATTCGAAGATTCTGAATCTGAAATAGATTATATTTCGGAGCAGGGTTGCACGATTTAAATCAGTTGATTAAAATCGCCGATTTAAATCAACTGATTTTTTTTTAAAAAAATCACTGATTTAAATCACTTTATTTTAAATATCATGTTAATCTGCTTTAATGAAATAAAATTGTTCATGTATCTTTAAATAGCGATTTAAAAATATTTTTAAATGTATATTTAAAGAAAGAATATATAGAACATAAAAAAAATATTTCACTGAATTGATGCAACTAGAGTACTTCCATATCTTTATTTTTGAGAACACAAGCAAATTAGATTTTAAATAAATCTCTAATGACCAACACAATAAAATGCAAAGTATGAGATGCTCCTTTTTTATAAAATAAAATAAATCTTGTGAAAGGATCATGTTAACAAAAAAAGAGCGTTGTAAAATGCAGCAAGTTTCATTTTAATATTGGAGAAAACTAAATAGTGTTGGGAACAACAAAGTTTTTATATTGCAATAATGTTCAAATGTAAGATAATTAAGTAATACATATAAATGTTTCAAAAGAAATACAAGCATCTACATAGTGCAATTTAAACTATGGTCTATACTTATAAAAGGCAATGTTTGTGTGTGCGCACAAATATTTTTTAAATAGTTGTTACATGTTTGAATTAATTTTAAAAAAAAAGAAAGTACAGCTTAACAACTGGCATGTTGTTATATATATATAATTCTATGACTGTAGGGCTCATTGTCTAATAAACAAATGTTATATATATATATATATATATATATATATATATTTTTAAAAAAATCCTATTTAAATCAAATAAATCTATTTTAAAAAAAAGAAGAAAAAAAATCGACAACCCTGTTTCGAGAAAGATGATGGGACTGAATCAGAGCAAGAAAGTGATCACAGGAAGGATGACAGGAAAACATCAGTGTCCTGTTCTGAGTGCAATAAACTAATCTGTAAAAGATATGCTATCATACTTTGTGAACATTGTTCAAACAATAAGCAGATGGAATGACTTAGATACGGGTAACTTATATTTTTTATAAAAAATAGTGCATATATTATGTAATAATTATTAGAATTATTTCGATAGATTAAGAAGGAATTTTTGACATCGTTTACCCAAAAATTTTCAATACAAAGAATATCAAAATTATATTTCTAAATATTGTTATACCTATTATGTGTATTTTGAAAATAAGAAGAGAATTGCGTTAAAACTGCACTTGTTCTGAAAATTAATTGAAATCTATAGCTTGCGTCGCTGTTAGAGAATAAGCCACCGAGAATATTGTACTTTCAAATAAACACTTAGAAAACAGAGACAAAAACACAAACTTCATCTCTATGCAAAATAAACATCTGATAAAATTAAAACAACGATCAAAATTATATTAAAATTATCAGTTATAATTATTTCAATTTTCCATATTTTTAAATACAGTAATCATTTTGAGAATCCTTTTTTTTTTTGTTTGAAATAAAAAAAAAATTGTTTTTATCATGGGTCATTTCTTACTATCTTTAAAAACTAAATACACATTATACGAATTCAGTTTTTTCTTATTTGATCGAATGAATTGGTGGACTCTAATGAATCCACCAAAACTATCGGATAATATACTTTTTCTCTCTAAAAATAGAGGAACTCAGGGCAAAACGGAATACTTAAGGCTTGGAGGGCTGTAAAATGGTAAATAATACTCAGAGAAGTTTGAAAATGCAATGTTACAAAATTCAATTATTTGGTCACACATAATGAATTAAAAAACTAATCCATGATCAGTACATACATTTTTATTCACGATTTAGTAAACTTTGTCAAATGGTCCATTTTGTACCGGAGCTGGGGCAAAACGGAACTCGGTTTTATGTACCCTTTGAAAATTCTTAAATAAAAAAAAGGATTGTTTTCTTATGGCCATTCAATATATCACAAATTATATTAAGTATAAGAAAGCAAAATAAAATTACTTCAGACATTACATCGGTAATTAAAAATTAAACAACAAAGGAAAACTAAAGTTAGGGTCAAAACTCACTATTGTTACAAACATAGAAAGTAGCTTCCCAGCAATGCGAGTCTTATGGTTGGGAAGAGAGTTTTACAAGGTTAAGCATGGAGTGACCTCAGCGACAGTTATGGTACCCTGACCTTGGCGACCATTTTGGCGATTTGGCGACAAATAGATGATTCCCGAAAATGCAATCCTTTTCTCGATATTTCTACTAGGATAGGGAATACACGAGAAAACACCATGTGACGTCACGGCCTGTCGGAGAGAATATTTAAGGACGGCACTTAGATCAGAGGAGCGTCTTTATCGACTGGGATCGCCTTGGAGCGCGAATGCCTTTGGAGTTCTACCCGCAGTGCGAGCTGGTGAGCTGAGCGCTATTGAAGGTGCAGTTATGGTCTACTAGTTATTAGTTATTTGCTGACTGTTTGTGTTGCTAGATAGCAAAGTGCTGAACTGTTATTACCTGCGAATTGTTGTTTGTTTACATTGGTAATCTGTGCAAGAACTATTGTTTCCTATATCTGTACTACGTTTTTTCCTGCATATTTGTAAATAAATCTTCATTCTCCATTATCCTGCGTGTTGGACTGTTTACACCATACACATAGAGAAAGACATTTCCCAACACTGGTGTCAGAAGTGGGATAATTGTGTATGGTGAAAACGAGATCTCAGACAAAGATGGCTGAGAACGCTGATCTTCTTGCTCTGCTAGCTGAGATGAAGAAATCTATGGAGAAAGGACAAGAGGGAATGAGAAAAAACAAGAAGAAGTTTGAGATTGGAGAGGTAAAGGGCGAGGATGAAAGGAAGATCGAGGAAGTGGAAGACAAAGTACAAGGAAAGATAGAGGAAGTCGAAGAAAGAGTTCAAGTGAAGATCGGCGACCTAGAGAAGAGGCTCAGTGAACATTCTAAAACATTCCTAATTAATTACCTTTTGCAATTTTTGTATTAGGTTATTTTATAATTCTAAAAAATATATTGCTTTATAATTTAAAAAATGTTTCCTATAATAATGATTCTATACTTAAATAGCATTTAGATTATGTTAAAGATGTTTTGTCATATTTTTTGCTACTTTATTTAAAATTATTTTTATATTTTTACGCGAGACACTGAATTCCATTTTCTTGAAAATGACCCTTAATTAAATGTTTTCTTCTTTCAGTTTGCGAAAATTTGCTACTTAAAAATAGATGCTAAATAATAATTTTATATTATAATTATAAATTTATTGACGTTTTATTAAAATCAATAAAAAAATATCTGGTTTGACAAGTTTGAAATTAGAAAAGTGAGGCCTCGAGACATGCATTGCCTAAGGGTCCCAACATGGCTTAATCTGGCTTTATTCACTAGCAGATATTCAAGTTGTACGGGCGCAAATCGAAATCTCAAATTGTAACGCCACCTACTTTCTAGTAAAAATAATAAACGGATGTTATTCTTAACAAAACATCCCGTCCTAGACGCTTGGCCATGCGATGTATCCTTATCACCATGTATACCCCCGAACGCGGAGCCAGAACGGCTATGAGCGGTGAATATAAAAGTCCGGCCGCCGCGGCAGAAAACCGGGCTCTGAAATTGGCCGCAATAGCCCCCAATGCGAGCGGCTCAGGCGACGACCCTCCCTTTTATGGGGTTACGACCCGTATTCAGAGTTGGACCCAACGAGTCACACCACCATTATTGTACCCACATCCAGGAGTGAGACCCCGCTCACATATACGGCAGCATCTCATTCTCGTACTCGTGGATAAACGAAGGTTAAGAATGTCATGGCCGCAGAGAGCCAAGCCGGGCTCTGGGACAAAGTACTTGCATGCGGTCCCCCTACTCGTAAAAACAAATACCTACTAACGGTAAATAAACTAGACTCAATGAGCAACGACCATACGACAGTGACACTCGACTTTTAACTGAACAGTTAATAAGTAGGGTGGCATTCATGCCAGTCGCGGTATGAAATGCGGTCCTCCCCTTTAAAATTAGGATTGTGGTGAATGATCAGCGGTCAGAAGCCTTTCTTCCGGCTACCCAATGACGTCACGTATTATTACGAAAATCTGACTTCTATACTCAAAGACAGGCCAAGAAGCTAACAGAGATTACGGTATGCTTCCGGCGCTACACCGATGAATGACGTAGTTGGTGTTTCTACGCGTTTTGGGGTTACTTTTTATTAGAATTCGCCAACAACCAGAAGTAGATTTTCTTTGCTTCGTTCGCCAACGTTTCGTTCTCAAAGAAAAAAGAGAAAGCTGCTTGGATCGATTTTTTTTTTTATACTAATACATTGTTTTTAAGTACATAATTTGTGCATTATTAATTAAAGGAAACCTGAAAAATATCAATAGTAGACACTTGACACTATATTTAAAATTGTATACAGCAGAAAATTCTATGCAAAAAAAAAGAATTGATTACACCAACCATGCTTTCATGTTATCTTGAAATAAAGGATGCATAATTTTTTTAATAATTAAAAGGAAATTTAATAAAAAAAAAACTAAAATATTTGCAATGAATAATGCTCGAATAATAATCAAATTACAGCTCAAATTTTAAATTATATATTCAGTAAAACTTTTTTTCACTCTTCTAATACGGAATTTTGAGAAGTTAAGGTATGTACATTGAATGTTTTATATTATGCAGCATAACCGAAAGCTTCATATCCTATTTTAAATATTTTTCTTAACACTCTTATAATATTTTTCATTGTATGCAAATATTTTTTTGGATAAACTTGCGCACAAATGAATTCGTTAAATCTAGAGTTTAACATTAGTTTAGCCCGATAGCCCCCCCCCCCCCCCTGGATTCGCCACTGTATATATATGTACAAAAAATGATACAAATACTGAAAAAAGATAAGATCAATAAATAATTTCAAAAGCAGCGATATTTTAGAAGTTGCTACCATATAAAAATGATAAAAAGAAATTAATTAAGAGCAATAAATTCTGTTACGTTTTCTGAGTAACCATAGTCACGCGAGCACCGAGAGAGATTACTCGCCAAAATGTGAACTCCGAAGAGACAGAAAAAAAAGCCTTTTCCCCCAATGCTCAAGGTCGTTTTGGAACTGACGTAATTTCAGACGTAAGGCGGGAAAAAAAGATTTATGAAATTAAATAACATACGTTCTGAAAATAGATTTTTATTGCAGAGAATATCGGTTTTTGTTATTATTTAAAGCAAAATTCTGTTGAAATATGTCAATTCTTTTAAAATACATTAGGATAATTGCAGGACTATTTCACTCGGCGGAAGAATACCATCCATAGCTTCCACTGTATAACATTCTTGAGTTGTCTTGGACTATAGTCACCTTCTGTAACTTAGATTAATATAATGAGAATCTGTGAGTTTCATATTAAGAGAAAATAAGCATAAACCAGCGGGAGTGGCCACCCCAAAACTTTCTCGTATCCGCCCTAACACGGGTTGGGAAAAAACTACACCAAGCTCCACAAACTTGCGCCATTCCTAACGCAGGCGGGGAAAACGCGCGAATTGTTCGCGCCTTATTTTGCGTCGTACAATGGCGAAGAAACCGAATATGCAATTTGAAAGCTTTTTTTTTTCAACCGATTGAAACGAAAAAAAAATCCTTTTCGGCAAGCTTAAAGGCAAAGATAGATTCCTTTACGCTAATGTTACAAAAGTAATGAAATATTACATATTGATCAATACAGACATAGCCAATGACTTTATTGTTTCTACACATTGCAATATTTACGCTGTGATTCCGTTTTCATGACATTTAATTTTTTACTATATCAAGGTTTTATCATTCCATTTTTCATCCCAAAAGGTTATGCTAGATTTATTGGTCTGTAAATTGGTCAATTTTTTTTATGTCCCTACACATAATCATTCAACACTTAGGAATCATAAAAAAATAAACATCCTAGCAGCGCAAATATCCCCAAGATAACATTAAGCCAGTCTGTTAAACATTGCGAGTTCCAAATTTAACACGTGTGTTTAAAGCATAGGATATCAATGCAGCCATTTGAGTCTAGTTAAGTTCACTGTCGTATGATCGTTGCTCATTGAGTCTAGTTTATTTACCGTTAGTAGGTAAATAAACTAGACTCAATTTAAATCTCCATAGACAGTTAAAAGCAAATACTCAGGCAGAAAACCCCAAAACAATTTTAAAGTTAATGAGATGTTTTTCAATATGACAAGAATAATATAAAAAAAAATTTTAAGTCAATTCCTACTTAGGTGATTCGAAATATAATGAAAAATGTACTGCGCATGCGCAAAGATATGGCTGAAATATTCAGGTGCTTCGATGATCCCATGGGCCATCCATATACTCAAGAACCAAGTCTGTAATGTTAATAGCTTTCGAGATATAATGAAAAACGTACTGCGCATGCGCAAAGATATGGCTAAAATATGGGGGTGCTTCGACGATCCCATGTGCCAACCATATATCCAAGAACCAAGCCTGTAATGTTAATAGTTTTCGAGATATAATGAAAAACGTACTGCGCATGCGTCATGCAAAATATGAAATGACAGACAAACAGACATACAAGAAAGCGAGTTAATATTGCATTGCCATCTAGTTCTGAGCTATGTTTAAAGTTTCAAGTCTCCAGCTCATCGGGAAGTTAGTTTAAAATCGATTGCAAAATTTGAACAAGATATATAAATAAATATATATATATAGGGAGAGTGTGAACTAACAGTAGGAATTGAAAAAAGGATAAAGGGAATTCTTATACATCTATCTTTTTCTGGCTATATTATATTAAATTTATTAAACAAATTTTGGTGCAGCCATGTTTAGTTAAATATGAAATTAAAGTAATCTGTCAATTAACTAATTATCAAAATAACTATTAAAATTAACTGCTTGATTAATTAAAATTAACTATTTACTTAAATGAAATTAAATATTTTTCATGGCTCATAGTATATGGCACCAATCTTAATCTTGTAATGATTTAATAATTATCTTCAATAAAAGTTATTGTGTCTGTATGTATGCTCCACATCTCCTCCTAAACCACTCGACTGATTTCAACCAGACTTTGCACACTTTATTTAAGACAAGAGAACCTTCACCTTAACTTTTCAAAGCCCAAAAGTTATTTACAATTTCAGTTAATTAAAAATTAAGCAAGGCGTTTTTCCGCGATATCTTTGGAAAACATTATCTTACGAAACTATTTTTGCACCTTATTAAATTTTTTTAAAAATTAGCATTTCGGAGACAAAAATTTCATTTCCATACAATTTGTTTCTCTCATTTTAATATTTTTTCAAAATTAATTTTATACAGAATTCGTAACAATATTCTTTATTGTTGAAGAATAAGAATAATACGAATATATATAGTTGCCAGAATACATTCACAGAATTCTGGACTAATGCTAAAAAAAAATTTTAAAAGTAGACGATTAACAATTTATATCAGAACCAAAGAATGATTGATTTATTTTCATTCTTTAAATTACTGAATAATTAACTAGTCAATTTAATTGTTTTAAAATATTAATATTGAAACCTTTCTTTCTTTTACACTCATGTCCATAAATTAAGGATAATTCAGAATCACACAGAAATTGAACTCTAAAATAAAAATTTCACCTGTAGAATTATCACACACATCTTGAAGAAGAATATGCAAATTACAGGAAACCACCAGATGGCGTGGATAGTACGTCACAATGACGAGAGTGTAAGAGAGGGGTATATAAGGAATGGTGGCAAAGAAGTAAAATTGTTCACAAGCGCTTTAAAAGCCTTTCAGTGCAATAACCGCATAGTTATGGCACAAAGGAAGCATTTGGATGATTTTTTCCGTGGTAGAATTATCGGACGACTGGAATGTGGACGTACCCATCTGGAAGTATCCGAGAAACTTGGAATCGCCCAGAGTGTCATCTCCTGGCTTTGGCAACGATTCCAAGATGATGTTAATGTGAGTAGATGTTACAGCACAGGTCGCCCCCGAGTTACAACGCCGAATGAGGACCGGTATTTGGCAGTTACTGCCAAAAGAAACAGACGGAGCACAGCATCAGACCTGTCCCGTCAGCTCTCTTCAGCTACCGGTACGACAATTTCAAGGCAGACCGTGTACAGACGCTTAGGGCACATTGGTCTATATGCTCGTAGGCCTGTCAGATGTGTTCCACTTACCGCAACTCACTGTCGCCTGCGATTAGCCTGAAGTAGAGAGCATGCATTGTGGACACCGCAACAGTGGTCTTGTGTGATGTTTTCCGACGAGTCCAGGTTTAGTTTGCAGTCTGATTCTCGCCGGACTTTCATATGGAGAGCGCCAGGTACCCGTTACCACCAAGAGAACAACACCGTTACGGTGGTGCAGGATGGCTCGTTTGGGGAGGAATTATTCTTGGTTCCAGAACTGACCTGCATGTTCAGAGTGTAACGATGACAGGCCACATCTATCGGGATGTCATTCTGGAACAACATGTACGTTTGTTTCAGGGCGCCATGGGTGCAGAATTTCTGTTTATGGATGACAACGCCCGTCCTCACCGTGCAAACATTGTAGACGAATGCCTTCAATCGGAGGATATCACCCGTATGGATTGGCCAGTATACTCACCGGACTTGAATCCAATAGAGCACGTGTGGGATATGCTTGGCCGACGAATTGCAGCCCGTCAACCCCCTCCCACCTGTCTACCGGAACTTCGGAGGGCATTGCTTGATGAGTGGTGTAATATTCCCCAATATCAGATTGATAATTTGATACTCAACATGCCTAGGCGTTGTAAGGCCTGTATTGCATCGTCCGGGAGACATACTCCGTATTAACCATCATACTAACCATGTTATACTGTTTTTTGTAAATAGGTTCTTTTTTGAAATTTGCTCCAGGGAGAAAAAATCGCAATTTTTATTAATTATGTCAAACATATAGCATCTGTTTTGCTCTTTACCTTTTGTTTAATAAATAGACTTTACAAATAAGTCAAATTTGTTTTGCTTCTGTCTCTTTCTTTGCCTGAACTTCATTATCCTTAATTTATGGACATGAGTGTACTTTAGTAATTGTTAACGAAATTTGAAGTACCCATATAACAAATAATAATTTATGGAGAAAATACCCGTTTTTAAAAATCGTTTGTTTCAATTGATATTCTCATTTTAATTAAAGACGTTTGAGATCAGAAAAGGAATTTGTGTATTATAATTTTTATAAAATAGTAGTTTTTACATTAAAAATATTAGACATGAAAGCATTTTAATCCGGAGCAAAGCCAGGCATATCAGCTTGTTTACCGTACAAAAAGTGGAAGTGAATGCGGCTGATGGGAGCACATAACTTCTATGTAATTCTTGCTGCCAAAAAACATTCAATATAAAAGTAGTTTGTTATGATTATGTGATAATCCCCATAATTGAAAGTTTCTTTCTATCTTCAATCGTAACAGAGTAATGGGGAAATGAGAATCAGGGATGATGGGGAATTAAATATCGCTCTTCAGCTCATAACTTCTAAGCAATTTTAGCTGACAAAAACTTTTAATACAAAAGTTGTTCATTCTGATTAGGTGATAATTCGAATTTTTTTTTCTATCTTTAGTCGTAACAGAGCTATGGGGAAATGATAAAATGGGGGAGGGCATTGAAAGTGGCATTTTAGCTCATAACTTCTAAAAAAGTGTAGCTATCAAAAGTTTCAATACAAAAGTTGTTTATTATGAAGAGGCAATAACTCGAATATTTTTAGTTTTCATTCTATCTTCAATCGTAAAGGAATTATGGGAAAATGAAATTTTCAGTCCCCCACCATTTCCACCCCCTTTTAGCTGGTTAGCCCATCTACAAACTCGGCCGATATTTTCACCGACTCTACAACAAATCCCTCGCCGGTTAAAATCTAATCAAAATTATTCGTATCATTAATCTAATAAAATTACTAGTTATCGAGTTCACAACATAACATGGGCAAAAGCGTTATATATATATATATATACGCCTCTACTAATAATAAGGAAAAGAACATTTCGCCTTCTATTCTCATAAGGATTAGAGTTGCAAGGGGTAACATGCACATGTTAAAACGTACTTTTTTCTTTCTGTTTTCAATTGTAAAGGAATTATGGAAAAATGAAAATTTCCACCCCTACCATTTCCACCCCTTTTGAACTGGATAACTCATCTACGAACTCGACCGAGATTTTCACTATCCTTACAATATATCCCATGCTGGTTAAATTTACTTCAAAATTACTCCATGTTACTTGTTCACAAGATAACATGTGAAAAAGCGTTATATATATATAGGGTTCTAGGGGTCATGATCGGTGAAAATCTGCAGACATTTTCCGAAAGTCGAGTCATGAGAACCATTGCAATAGGTAGACTTACTCTAAGGAATCTACCTAATTGGGCACGGATCTACAATTAATATTAGAAGACCTCATACCAATTTTTATCTACCTAAGTCATAGGGTTTATAAATTATCGTGTTAACAAGTATGCGATTATACAGACCAACAGAGAGTCAATCCTTTGAGGGATTTTGTTCAAAATTTGATATGGGCCTACAATCTTGATGATAAAACTGTGCACCAAATTTTATCTATCTAGCTATTTAAATTTTTGAGTTATAGTGTTCACATGAACACGAACAGACTTCCCGTGGCTGGATTGTGTCCAAAATTTGCTGGAAACCTCTAAATTATGCTTAACGATCATATATCAAATTTCATCCCCGTAGCTCTAAACACTTTTCGAGTTATTGTGTTCACAAACAGACAGACATAATTCCAAAATTGTGTTTTTCGCGCTCAGGGAGGTCTAAAACTAGGAATTTCATCAAAATCTGGAGTTCGAATATTTTGACGATTACAATACTTTGTAAGCTTCGAATACGAGAAAATAAAAGGTATAGTTAAACTCATTTACTCGGGGCCATTTGCCACAGATGAATTTAAAACACTTTTGAAAATAAGGAATTTTTCCTTATCCCGTGCTGGCAGGTCCTCCATTGTCCGTACCTCGGGGATTTTGCCCTTCCTGCCCTCCTCTCTCGGCGGGTCTCAAGAAGCTGTGAGTCAGATTAATTCGTATAAACTCCTGCATATATCGTCATTTGTTTGAAATGGCAGCCATTTAAGATACCTGCTGTTACTTAACACATTCACCGCTACGGGCGAATTAGATGCAAGCTCAAAGAAAGGATAAAGTAACCGTGCTCGCACTAGACATTTTATAAATCAAAAAAGAAAGAGGTGAACGTATTCTGCGGACATCTAATTAATATGTTTAACTTAATAAATTTGTTATGCAAGTCAAATTCTAGTGCGCAGCGAAGATTCCTGAAGGACGAGATATCTCGTCGGTAGCAATGAATATATTAAAGACACAATGAAACTTTATCTAGAAATTTCTTTCATATTTTTTAGGTACTGAATTGTATTGCGTGTAAATTTTCAGTTGATATAATATTTGTGTTATTCACAAATGGAATTATTTGTAAACTATTTTAGAAGAGTTTTTCACTTTGAAACGTGTTAAGAGCGTATCATCCACTCTACTTTACTAAAGAAAACAGTAATGATATTAAATTAATGAAAGTAATAATAAATCTTTACAATAATATTTTCTTAAAAGACCGCTCTTTTAAAAATTCGTTTACTTTTAAAATTTGTGCAACGAAAATGTAATTTCCCGATGATATTTAATTCTGATAATTTGTTAATTTTGCACTAGAATTCGAATTGATACACTGCAAAGAAGAGGAAGTGTCTCGGCGAACTCGGCAATCGACTGGGATGTTAGGATGTGTGTTAATTATGGAGATTTTCTCAGAACATAATAGATTAAAGGGGCTTTGGATTTTTTATTCGTCGACCTAATTTTAACGGCAATTATTAACCATAAAATTTATTAAAAATGTTGCAAATTGCAATCTTAAAAGGAGTAGGTGGCGCTGTATGTATTTTTATTTTAAAGTATATACCCTCGTACTATTTCCTTTTACAATAATCGGGGCCTTTTAAACGAATTTCAGCGTGCTTGGCTGAAGTCATGTGACGCCCATCATAACAGTAAGTAGCAATTTGAGTGCCTATGACCCAATGAAAATATCTAACTAATAAAATACTATCGTATGATTAATACGAACAAGGGAGGATCTAGAAATCCGTTAAGGGGGAGGGGCAACAGTGGAATTTTTCTCTTTATTTTAAGCTTTTAATTTCAAAAATGACTTAACTGAATCAATTATTTCTATTGATAAAATTTTAATTGACTAATTTAATTTATTAAATATATAAATGGGTGGATATAGGAATCCGTGAAGGGTACAATGAAAAAACTATTTTTGAAATATAAATCTATAGTCACCAAAAATTGTTTCATTCACCATTCATTTTCACCTAAAATTGTTTTATTATATTTTTTTTATTCAAATAGTATAGTCTCCTTCACAAGATTGTCAGTTAGTCGCGGCCTAACTCCTTGATTTTTTTTTTTTTACAAAATATGTCAATCAAATCTTCAACATTGGCTTTACTATCTTTATGAAAACTGGCAAGGGATGACCCATTGAGCCTTGTCTGTTTCATTGAGCTGCGTAAATAATTCTTGATACACTTAAATGAAGAAAAACTCTTCTCCGCTGTGCTTGTCGTCAAGGGAATCGTCTCAAATATTTGAAGAAGAATTGCCAAAGTCTGAAAGAAGGACCTATTACACTGTTTGAGAGCTTCAGCAGTTGTCTCTAGTTTCCTAACCAAACTTTCCCATTTTGTTCGCCATATTTGGAATTCTGATTTTAATTTAAACTCTGAACTTAAAAAAAAACTGTTGTACTTAAAACCTGCATGAATAACATCTTTGTCGTTGTGGATTGCATTCTTCGATGATATAACGACTTCCAGAGGCAAAGTCTTTTAAAAGTCTGGACTAAATTTTAAATCAAATTCGGAAATAACATGATCAACAATAGGTATAAATATCATTGGTTTGAAATATTCTTCAGTATTGCTTGATGGAACATATTCTCACGAAATGGGAACAAACAGAAAGTACCTAAGATGAAAATAATTATTTATTATGTCTACAGGCTATTCCACACATGAAAGTCCTATCAACGGATTTCGTCCAAAATGTGAAAATAAATATCTTAATTAATTTATAAAAATAATGTGATTTAATTAATTAAATTATTTGATATATTGTAAATTCACCAAAATGCCGATGAAATTTAGATAAGGCTTACTCCAATAATGTTAGTAAAAACGAACGAAGGATAATTTAAATAGAAAATGATATAAAAAAATTAGAAAAAGTGTAAGAATTAACAAAAAAAAATAAAGTTCTAATGCAGAACTAGAAATATATTACTAAAGAAAATATAATGGGAAAAATTAAACTATTATTTCAAATAATGCAAGAAATATTTACAATATTGCAATCAACAAATACCAGATTCGCAGTAAATTCCAAATTAAAAGTTTATGTTTATAAAGTCAGGATTGACAGACTCCATTCTTAATTCTTTAATAAAAGATGGATACATAATCCTATTTTAATTAATTATTTATTTGATTTCCAGGTCCTTTTCTCAATTTGCATTTAAAAAGCCTACACAAGAATGGTATGTTTTGCTTTAGGAATATAAATAAATGTTGATTCACAATGCAAGCCTTTTTTACATGATTTATTAAACATTTGAAAGAATGGACCAAGACATGCAAAACAATTCATAATTTTTAAAAGTTAAAGCAGAAATATTTAGTATTTTCAAAAACAAGAATTACTTATATTTACAAAATTCATATGAAAATGAAACTTCTTACTTCATAGAATAAAAATAATTACAATAAACATAAGATCAAACTTGATAAAAATTGTCATGTATGAAGTGGTTAGAGGAATAAGAAATCAGTAGTGCAGTGAATATATGCAGGTATAAAAATATGATTTCTTTGGAAGTAGATCGGTTAGAAAAATGGCACATAATTTTTTTTCAATGATTGTACATTACTGGCAATCGCTTTTTATCCTTCAGGAAAGAATACTTAACAGAAACGTCACGTAAGAGCTCGATGTTAATATAATTTTGTCATTTGTTGTGATATTCTCTAAATATTTCTTTAAAATGATATCTGTTGTATTACGTGATGAATCTTGAAGCAGAGACCACACTGTAGTTAGAACAACAACAAGGTTTTTTGAACACAACTTACAGCCTTTATATATCATGTCGCGCATTAATACATTACACGATTCCTTCCTTTAAAACAAAGAAGATTTCAAACAATTTCATAGAATATTAAATTATTAATAAAAAAATTACATTCGTATCAATTACACTTTAAACTTAACATTAAAACTTGGCTACATAATGTCTGGGTGGTTTTACAACTCTGCCGTATCTGGTTCGATAGAATCCTTGTCTGGACTTGCAACTTGCTTTTGAAGTCTTCTTAAGCGGTCATCACACAGAGAGCTATCGTAAGCTTTTTTCGTCAAACTAAGTCGCCAATATTGTAATTAACTGGTCGGTGCCTCTCGTCATACCGTCGCTTATCTGCTGCTTGAGCGTCCAGGATGCGCAGTTTCGCAAGCTGTCTAGTTTCCTCAGCCCTAGTGATCAGCTGTTGTACATAATTATCGGCATGACTTTTTGTGTCGTGTGGGAGAATTACGTCGTCAGGAGTCTCAATATCTCTGCCATGCACGAGAAAGAATGGGCTAAATCCGGTGGTGTCTTGTTTTGCCGAATTATAGGCGAAAGTCACAAAGGGTAGGATGGTATCCCAATTTCTTTGTTCGACATCTACGCACGTGGACAGCATATCTGCCAATGTTTTGTTAAACCTTTCTGTTAAGGCATTCGTTTGTGGATGGTAGGCGGTCGTTAGAGGATGAGACGTCTGGCATACAATTGATCGATGTCTTTTACAAGATTGGATAAGAAGGAACGTCCTCGATCACTTATCATTTCTCTGGTGGCACCGTGCTTCAGTCTGATTTCTTCAACTAAAAATTTAGCAATTTCGGTTGCTTCAGCAGTCGGTAACGCTCTGGTAACTGTGAATCTTGTCAAATAATTGGTACAAACAATAATCCACCGGTTCCCGTTTCGTGTAATCGGAAAGCGTCCTAGAAGATCTACTCCAGTTTTAGTAAATGGTACGTCAGGGGGTTAATAGGATGGAGTTATCCCGATTGAAGTTGAGGTGGAGATTTTCGTCTTTGGCATTCTCTGCAATGCGATACATATCGGCGTACGCTCCCATATAATCCTGGCCAACAGTACTTCCTCCTCATTCGGTTATACGTTTTGGCAAATCCGAGATTATCAGAAGTTGGAGCATCATGAAGACTCTTCAAGACATCACAGCGGAGTTGTTTCGGTACCACCAAAAGCCATTGTTGTCTCATAGGGTCATAGCTTCTTTTGTACAGCACATTGTTTCTCATCTGATAACTTTGGTAACCGTCACCTTTCTCGAGAGTTCTAATTATGGACTTCAAGTGTTTATCTTTTAGCTGCTCTTTTCTGTAATCTGTGATAGCTGCAAGGGAAGGAATTTCATGACAGTTCTCGACTACTGCTTCGAAAAGAGGCTTTCTTGACAATGAGTCAGCATCGGAATGTTTACGGCCGCTCTTATACATGACGTTGATGTCGTACTCCTGCAACCTCAAAGACCAGCGTGCAAGTCTTCCGGAGGGATCCTTGAGATTGGCTAGTCAGCACAAAGAGTTGTGATCCGATACTATGGTGAAGGGCCTTCCGAAGAGATACGGTCTAAATTTACTGATAGCCCAGACGACAGCAAGACACTCCTTCTCGGTCGTAGAGTAGTTCTTTTAGGCAGCTGTCAGAGACCTGGATGCGTAGGCTAATGGTCTTTCTTTACCGCCTTGGTAAAGAAAGAGTATTAGTACTTTCTCGTACTAATACTGCGCCAATGCCATATCCGCTAGCGTCCGAGTGTATCTTCGTTTCTGCGTTTGGAAGGAAATGTCCCAAAACGGGGCCACTGGTCAGTATCTTCTTCAGACTTAAGAAAGATTCCTTTTGCGGCGTTCCCCATGAAAACTTTGCATTTTTTTTCAATAAAACATGCAAGGGCTTTGCGATATCCTCAAAGTTTTTGATAAACCTCCGATAATACGGGCACAGGCCCAGAAAACTTCGGACGTCTGCGACATTTTCTGGCACAGCAAACTTTGTTACGGCAGCTGTCTTTTAGGGATCGGGAAAGATTCCATGTTCATCAACTAAATGTCCCAATATCGTAAGTTTCTTCTTGCGGAAAGAGCATTTGTTGGAATTTAGAGTTAGACCTGCCTCTTGGATATATTTCAAAACCTTCCTCAAACGAAATTCATGTTCCTGGAAATTCGGTACATACACAACGATGTAATCGAGATAGCAAAGACAGATATTCCACTTGAGGTCTAGTAGTACCGTGTCCATCATCCGCTCAAATATAGCTGGGGCATTGCATAATCCAAATGGCATGACTTTAAATTCATAAAGGCCATCTGACGTCACAAATGCAGTCTTTTCCCTGTCTTTGTCGTCAACTTCTATTTACCAGTAGCCTGACTTTAAATACATCATGGAGAAAATTTTTGCACCAGCTAGGCAGTCTAAAGCGTCATCGATGCGTGGCAGCGGATAGACGTGTTTCATGGCGATTTTATTCAGTCTTCTATGATCGACACAAAAGCGCCATTCACCATTCTTCTTTTTTCACAAGCACGACTGGAGATGACCATGGGCTGTCTGATGGCTGTATTACGTCTTCTTTCAGCATCCGCTGTACTTCGTCTTCAATCACACGTCTCTCAATGGCTGATGTACGGTAAGGTCTCTGCTTTATTGGAGCGCTGTCACCTGTTTCAGTCTTGTGCTTCACAGCATTGCATCCGTATTTTCTCAATTTTTTGTTAATGTCAAAAATGTCACCAGATTCTTCCAATAAATGCAGTAGTTCTTCTTTCTCAAAAAAAGTCAATTCAGTGTCCAAAACTCCTTTTAATTTTTCTCGAGTTATTCTCGACTTGGTCTTGTGTCCTATAGAACCTTCTCAATCTTCACCTTTCAGGGAACAAATGGCGTCGTTTTCTGTAGTCGTCAAACAGGCTATGTTTATCCCCTTTGGAATCAGTTGGGTTTGTCGAGAGAAATTAGTTACCCTTTACAGCGACCACTCTCAACGTTAACAATTGATGCTGGAATAGATAACTCTCTTTCGCACATGAGAACTTTGTCACCAATAATTAAAGCTTCGTCTACGTCTTCAATATCTGGATTAAGAGTACATATTTTCTTCGCAGAATTGGCTTCAATTAGGTAATCTGCTTCGGCAAACAAGGAGAAATCTGATTTGCCTGATGTTATGTTGTCTGGGAGAATTTCTGCAAGTTGAACCTCCTTTCCACAATCTATGACAGTATCTGTGGCACGGAAAAAATCTCATCCAAGTATCATTTGATGACTGCACTGCGGAAACACTAGAAATTCAAAAGACTTCACAGTTCCATTCAAGTTTAATTTTAATACACATCGTCCCGAGGCGGCTACAGGTTTTCCACATGCAGTTTTCAGTGCGGGTCCAGTCTCAGTAAACATACGAGCATTCAATTGTCGGCGTAATTCTTCAGAGTAATCGGCACCTGAATCAACGAGGTCTTTTACACACTGTCTATTGACTGTGATATGGGTGGTGTTCTTTTTTAACTTAGTTATAATGTACGTCGGAGGATTTTCTTCAATCGCGGCCTTACCTCCTGCACAGGTCGAACGAGTTAGTTTTCCTTATTGGGTTGATGTAGTGAAAGGCTGGAGCGGCGTAAAGATGACTGTGATTGTCGGCGGTAGCGGGAACTGTGAGGGTAAGGTGAATTGCTCCGGAAACTGGAGGAAGTCTGTTACGCGATTTTGTGTCGATTCAGTATCTGCATCTCGTCGGGGGTTGAATGCTCGTGCGGCTCTTGCATTTGCGAATGTTTTTTTTTTTATTTAATACCGGCGACGGCCCAGCCTACCCAAAAAAGGTGTAAGGCAAAGAAGGTCGACGGAGAAGCAAATAAACCCCCAAGGCGCGTCGGCCAACGGCAGGACCCAGCCCCCGGACCAGCATTTATTGAGCCAAAGAGAAAGGCTTACAAACATTGCCCATAGTGGCAGCAAAATATAAAATGGGTGTTGAACACATAAAGAATAAAAAGGGTGCCGGACACATAGGGAACGTAGTTACAAAAATAAAACACCAATACATACTATGCTCAAACAGGAGCAGAAATTAAATACAAAAGGTGCCGGACACACATGACGTCGTAACACAATTGATAAAAAGATACAAGCGATGAAGTCTCAAGCGACCAACTCATCGGTCGCCACGAAAATATACAATTAGAATGTTACAACAGATCAGCATAAAAATCTTGCAATACAGACAATTAATAAATAAAATTATCATAAAACATCAATTACCATAGATAAAAAAGCAAATGTAAAACACACAAAAAGACAGACAAGACACACACACAACACACCAAACACACACCAAGTCGTATAAAAAGTCGTAAAGATGTAAACCCAAACCGGGAAACATCAGAGTGAGATCGACGACATCCGATTCGTTAAAAAGAGAACAGATAAAACATTTAAAAAATTAAAAAGTCAATTAAGAAACACAATCCCAAATACAGGCTCGAAGGAGATCCCAACACACCCCAATTACCTACAACCAATCCCTGGAGAGAACGGAGGAACGAAACTAACCTCGTAAAAGTTAAAAAACAACGACACATAAACCGACTAGGGCCAAAAAAGATTTAAATAGGTCTCTATTAAAATATTTTATGAGTTAAAAATAAGATCACAAAATCAAACAAAAACATACAAGTTTAAAAGGTTTGCAGAATAAACGTAGGATGGGAGAGCAGTAGACAATATATCAAAACCATTAAAAACAGTAAAATATTGCAATAAAATATTCAACAACAATATTCAAGAACAATACACAATACCACGCAGTATAAAGAGATGAGGAACAAAGAGTACATACAAATTAATGCCCGAAAAGGAAAAGTATAAGACATCATAAAATACCACCAAGTGACCGACACAGTTAAAATGCAATAAAACAGGTCTTAAAGCAAGTAAAAGTGCACTTAAGTCAAGTAATTAAAATAGAGTTAAAAATATCAAATGTTAAAAATGTACAAAGGATCTAAAAAAGTCAAAATATATAATTAACAAACAAAAGCTACCCAACAACGAATATCTGAAGGATCAAGACCACTGCGGAGTTAAGTTTAACTGAGAATAGTGGAGTGGCCTTCACGCTTTGGGTGACCCTACCAGGAGTATACACTTCCGACGTACTTCACCCACTCCTCCCAGAAGCACTCCCAATAAGGGAAAAACCCACAGTGGTAAGCCAGATGTGCATACAAATAAAACAAGAGTCGCAAGACAAGAAAAGGATCCAAAAAGCCATTACAAAACGGACAAACACCAAATAAAAGGAAAAAGATTTTAAAATCAAAAAAGTTTTAAAAGATCCAAAAAACACAAAAAGGGAAATCACACAGCTTGGGTCAACGAATCGCACACGTCTCCACTGATCCTGAAGGCTTCTTTAAGTTTATTAAGGGCCTGGGAATTATTGATGAGATTTTGGAACCAGGCCCTTTTGTGGGCGTCTGCGGGTTTAACTAAATGAAATTTTTGGGTGAGCGAGCAGCTAAAGGTATAGTGATCTGCATCGCCAACCTGCCCACAGATGCACAAAGGGGAGTCTAGAATTTTAAAGCGACATAAATAAAAAGGAAATGGTCCGTGCCACTTAAGAAAAAGATTAAAAACTTGCTGTGAATTAAAAACTTCGGGCTTACGTGTTCGAGATATTCTCTGACTCTGGCTCCGGAGGTAGAGTTGTATTGCCTCCAATAGTCGTTCCATTCTTTGATTATAGGTTTATTTAGTATCCTTTTAACATAGGAACGGGGAGCCGGGACAATTGTGTCAACTCCCGTGGTGGTCGCAAGTTTTGCCTGTTGGTCGACCAAATGTTTAATTTTTACAAGATCTTGTTTTAGGTTATTTACAAAAGAAGATCTGGCGCTGGCACTCTTGATGGCGGCTATTGAGGACAGACTGTCAGTATGAATATTGATGGATACATTTTTGCTGGCAGCCCAGTTGGCCGCACTATGGATGGCGGCCAACTCTGCTTGAAAAACGGAATTGTGACCTTTAAGTTTGTAAATGTGATTTTCAATGTTATTGTTTTCTTGGAGGATGCACACGGCGAATCCAGTCTCATCTTCGATCCTGGACCCGTCCGTGTACACCTCAAAATCAGCGTTGGAAATATTTTCGTTTAGGATAACAAATTTGCTGCTGGATGGAATATTTTTAATTGAGATATTATTGTCCAGTTATATGTTGCCCAAGATGTCAGTATAAAGATTGGCGTGTCCAGCCCAGATCCGAAACTTGATAAAATCGGTTTTGGCGACCACGTGCAAAGGGGGGATCCCAGTCAGGGTGTTTAGAACATTTGTAGATGTAGTTCTATAAGCCCGAGTAAATTTGAGTAAAAAGATTCGTTGTATCGAGTGGAGTCGATCAACTTGTTTTTTGGTGAGGGCCCTAAAGCCCTGAATACGTCTCTTAAGTAGCGACACTCTTTTCCCCATCGACTTCGTGCCGTTTTCGATTTTGATTGGAAGTTGCTAGTAACATGGGTAAACAGCCGCCATCTTGGGTCTTCGCTTGAATGGGTGTATCACGCTTTTAACATTATACTTGGAATACTTAAGTCATTATTTTTAAGCTCTTCTATGGAGCATTTTAACCAGTTTCCTCAGTGCTGTAATTTGATGGTTAAACTTGTTAGAATTTTTGTCACTCACAGAATGCACTTTTTAATTATAAAGAAAGATCGAGGTTTAAAGCTAAGGAAAGTAAAAGAAATGTTCTGGCATGAGAATTGCCGCTTCAGAAATAAAATAAATTATTTTGTATAAAGCCATAAATTCAAGACCTACTATTAAAAAAAATTAAATGTGAGTATATATAATTAAGTATTCTAATAAATACATAATTCTGCACTGTGGTTTAAGGAGTAAAATCTCTAAATAACAGTAAGCATCCTTTATTTAAATTATGATATAGACAATTGAAAAGTAAGTATTAAAACAAGCAGAAAATCCTATTGTAAGTAATTATTTTCTACTGATTTATGAATTATTCATATATGTATATATATCTGTATCTGTAATTATATATATTTTTAATTATATGTAAAAAGAATTTGCATGTATTAATTAATTTGGATCTCTAACTTGAACAGTTTAAGTTAACATATATGTTTGTATTAAATACTATACTTAAATAAATTTAAATTTTAAAAAAACTGATTTAAATAAAAAAAAATCTGATTTTTTTATTTTTAAAAAAAATCATGATTTTTATCAACCCTGGTTTGGAGTAATTTATAACTTAGAAAGTCTTAGCAAAAAAAAATTGAATAAAATTATTCTTCAAAATGATCGTGAATTATTTCAAAACACGCATTTAGTATAGTATGTCTTTTAATATAAAAATAAATTATTATTTAAGGTAAAATGATTTTTTATATATACATCATTAGGTATTTAAGTTATATTTGGGAATCTGTAAACATTTGTTAATAAAAATCCACATTCAACGAACGAAACTCCGTATTTCTCAATAGCAGACTTAGGGAGAGAGTGGCTGTTACCCCCCAAAATAGCGGACGATTAAACGTGTCGCTACTTAAGAGACGTATTCAGGGCTTTAGAGGACCCCACCCCAGACACTAGCGCCATAGAGCAGGGCCTTTTCAATTACTGTAGAATACCAAAGCTTGATTAGATTTTTGTTGAGACTCCACTTAGTTTTGACAATACGGTTAAAATTACTAGTTAAAAACAATGCTTTATTGTGGAACGTTAAAATGTGGGAGGACCATTTGAACTTGTTGTCTAGAACTATCCCCAGAATTTTTAAACTGTCGGAAATTTTAATGGAGTAACCATTTATTTTAAAAGTGGGTTTCCTGTTCAGGACAGTGGAGTTTCTTTTAGAAAACTTGTATGAACTGATGCTTCGAACAACCAACGCCTGTCACTTCTCTGCAGAAAGTTTCAGCTTGAGGTTGGATAGGTTGAGGGCGATTTGTTCGAGGGCTGAGTTGGTATTACTTTCAAGATCTCTAGCCCTCCTACCACTGACCACAAGTGCCAGGCCGTCGGCAAAGGCTTGAGTATAAAAAGTAGTATTGTTATTGCATAAAATAGTATTGATATAAATATTCCAAATAACAAGTGCGATCACTGACCCCTGCGGACAACCCTTAAAACAATGTCTAGTCGTTTCACAAACGTCATTAATATATAAAACAGTTCGATCACACAAGTAGTAAAAAATAAAATTCCTATAAAAACTAGGCAGGCCAATATCATTAAAATTTTTTAAAAGTACCGACCAGTTCATGTTGTCGAAGGCCGACTTAATGTCTAATGAGACGAGGGCGAGATGATCAGTATTCATTTTAAATTTCATTGTCTCAACTAAAGTATGGATGGCTAGATCACAGCTCCTGCCCTCACGGAAGCAGTATTGTCATGAATAATATTATATTGATCCAGCCATCCGTTTAATTTAATTAAAAACAGCCTCTCGACAACTTTGCCTAAGGTAGGTAACAGGCAAACCGGTTGGTACGAATTACACAAGCCAGGGTCTTTCCCGTCTTTTAGTAGGAAGAAGACCCTGGCGTTCCTGAAACATCTTGGAAAATAGTTAAGAATGAAACAGCGATTAAAAACATCCAGCATAAAAATCTTATCAGTAATAAAAACTGCTCTCCATATCCTATAATCCATTCTATCCAGGCCCGGGGCCTTCCCACCTTTCAAGTTACCAAAAGTAATTTCAAGATCTTCAATAGTGAGGGAGGTAATCGGGCCGACAATGGGATTAAAAACAAAGTTGTCATCTGGAGATTTGCCCGGGAAGAAAAAGGCCATGATATGGGTGATCCTGTCCACAATAGAATTGTTGGAGTCATTATTGGGGCTGACCCCAATAGAATTTTCACCAGTGCCCTTGTTAAAAACAAGTTTGAACAGAGACCCATATCGATCGTTATAATTGACACAGAAATCCTCCCAGGCCTTCCTTTTAGTTTTCAATAAAAGTTTTTTAAAAAACGGCCCGCTCCCTCCTATAAGCATTACCCGAGCTCTGGATTAAGTCAACATTCGAGTTTTCGGCTTTGTGTTTACGATAGATCTTAAAAAGCTTATTGACTTTATTTCTAGTTAAACGGAGGTCTTCATTCCAGAAACTGAACTTTTTCTCAAGTTTTTTAGGCTTTTTCTTTAAAGTCTTAAAGGCACCCTTCTGCACCATTGAGGTCAATTCATTAAATAAATCATTCAAATATACAGTATTATTTGCAAGCTTAAGTTTTTCCCTCAATGGGTCAAGGTGACTTTTAATATACTTCATAAATTTGTTTTGGTCATATGTAGATTTAAAATAAAAATCAGTTTCTGGAATATTATCAATTTCTATACTAAAATAAATGTATTTATGGTCGCTATGGGTCTCAGTATCAAGGACCCCCCAATTTTTAACATAATTTGCAATAGAAGGGCTGATAAGTGTGAGATCGGGGAACCCCACGTTAATAGTGGATTGAAATGTAGGGCCATATACAAATATGTTGCAAACGTGCAGGTTGCTGGAGGCTATGAACTCCATAAATTTTCTACCTCTATAATTGTCGGAGTCATAGCCCCAGCTACTCGATTTGCAGTTAAAATCACCAATCAACAAATTAAAACAATTAAGAAAGTTAAAACCACCCCATTCATTTAATAAATCTTCAATATCATCGTTGGGTGGAAAATAGCAAATAAAAATGTTTAAAAGAAAGTTATTAAAATGAAGTTCAACAACCACCGTATTGGTGGTGTTGAACTTAAAAAAGACATTAAACGTCGTTTGGCGTCTCTCCCTACAGTACCTCAAAACGTGTCCTGGGCGTCCGCAGTGGTAGCAGAGAGGCGCGTTGATGTCAGTTCTCCATAGGTCGGTTTTACGCATTGGAACGGTGCTATTTATCGCTTCACGTTTCGGCGGCGACCTAACTGGGACTGAACGTCGAGAAGTGGTGTTGCGTCGAGGAATAGTGTTGCGTCGTCTTGGAGCGGTAATAGGTGCCAGAACCTCCTCTCGGACCATAGATACAATGTCAGGTGGCGACTCAGGTTCATCATTTGTGTAGTACTGCATTTCCGGTAAGACCTTTGCAAGTTCTTCCCTTACAATTTCACGCATTAGGGATCTTATGTCACCAACGTCCGTTTCGGCCGACACTGCCGAAACATCAGGTAGCCTCTGAAATCTTGTTCGGGTGATACGTCTTCGTCGAAGACTTTCTATCTCACGGCATCTTTTTAAAAACTCGTCGGCTGTCCTAAAGTCCTGAACTAACAGAGTCTGGTACAAGTCCTCCGCTATGCCCTTCATGAGATGGGCCACTTTCTCGTCTTCCGACGTGGAAGGATTAGCTTTCCGGCACAGAGAGAGAACGTTTTGGATATACGATTCAGACGTCTCTCCAATTTGCTGTGTACGTGTGAGTAACAGTCTCTCAGCTTGGCGTCGTAGGTCATCTGTTCAGCAAAACGCATTGTTCAGGGAATTCTTGAACGTAATAAAATTGGTGAAAGTGTCCTCATTGTTGTCGAACCACTGTCGGACTGTTCCGGCGAGATAGAAAATGACGTTAGCCAGGCACATCTGATCATCCCAATGGTTGTAGGTGACGATTCGTTGAAAGTCCTTCAGCCACTTGTTAGCGTCTTATTGGTCGTCTCCGGAGAAAATACAGGGATTTTTAGGTAGCTGGTACGTCAGGATCGGTACTGGTGGAATGCTGACAGGAACGGAGCTGTTATCATCAGGCAGTTTTGGCGCAGTTTCCTTCGAGTTGGGCATTTTTCTCGGACCTCTAATTGGATCCAGTAATGGGCCAAACTCTGGAGAATATCCTTGAACTCGTCGACTTCTGCGTAGCTCTTCCGTCGTGTTTATCGTATCCGGCGCCTCCACCAAACTGTCGCGTAGATGAAGTTTGCGTGGATAATCGATTGGATGCATTTACTAAAGTCCAATGAAGACAAAACTTGCTAATTTCAACTCGAGATTTTATTCCCAGAACTAAATATTACATCTGCTTATATACAGTTGGCGAAACAGTTAATAATACAGTTACAGTTAATAAGAACAATTAAGGGGTAGTTTACATATATGAAATTTACATAAATGCTATTTTTTGCATATAAATTAAATAATCGAAATAATAATTGAAAACACAAAAGTCCAGGGATTCGAACCCGAGTCCTTTGGCATGGCAAAGCAGCGCTCTAACCATTCGGCCATTGAGCCGTCAGTCAGACCGCGACAGTATGTTGCACATGAATACACTACAAAACTGAACACAACCACATATGTGTTCAGTTTTTTGATATCGAGGTCAGTTCAAGAAAAGCTTTAGCATTCTGTGATTAATTCCAAAATTTTCATTCGAATCATTCTTCAGAAATGTTTCAATTTCATGATTTCCAAAGAACCCTAATCTGTCGAATAAAAAAACAACAGTCCCTTTCTTTTGCTGGAAACTTTTTAAAATTTTCGCTGAGTCTCATTAAGGAATTTCTAAAGTCGACTTTCTCTAAATTCTAACACTCTTATTGTTTGATTTATTTCAAACAATAGAAATGCAAATCGTCTTGAAAGAAGTAACTCTCACAATACTGGAAGGGGTTCCAATAAAAATATACATTCCCACGAGATAAGAATTTACAGCCAAGCATGAAACGAAAAGGAACACTCAATCTCGGGTCTTGGACTAGCTCTTCAACAATTTTCTCATCACTGAAGAATCCACGTGATAACCAAAAGAGACATCTTTGGAAAATTACTTTCAAGCATTGACACCCTTGACAGAGTTTTGTTAATTTGTCATGTAATGCATTGAATTTCGTCAACAGCAAGCAAACTCTGCTGGTCATCGTAGCCAGTTCATTCTGAATGTGTGCAGGTAGGAATAATTTCGATACCTTATCAATCACTAATTGATCCCATTTAGTATTAGTGGCTTCCAATGATACAACTTTCGCCGACAGCATTTTTATTTCCCAGTTGTCATAAAGAAGTGTTGCTACTGTCATTATTGAAATATCTTTAAGACTTGGAAGAGTTCTACAATTCATAGCTGCTCGTTTTTTTTTTGGTTTTCTTGCAGTTTTTAATTCAGAGAATTTCTACGTGGATGAATATGGTTGCAGTGCGTGCAGCTGTTTTGTTGTGATTTCAGCACTTCTCAATCAAGGAGGGAGTCAAGTTTAATGTACTCGAAAAAAAAAATTCAAATCGATGATTGTTACTGTCTTCGAGATGCGAAACTAAAGGAAACTTTAAAAAATGAAAAAAAAAATGAATATATATATATATAAGTGGTTAAAAAGCATATATTTAATTTAAGCATAAAAACAAGTTTTAAAAATTTAAATTCCAAAATTTACAGTAGAATATAGAGTGCAGGGGATTCCATATACAGTGAAATTTGGCTTACTGAAACGCTCTTAATTAGAATTCGTCTATAACTCGAATTTAGGAAAAGTTGCTGCCGTGCTACAGCCTTAGTCGTGCATATTCTGTTCTAAAGTTTTCATCGAATCATCACCTCTGTCTGCCAATTACGCTTTGACGCAATGCTATAACTACTAGATCGACGATGTAGATTCCTGCATTCGAAACTTATTTACCCAACCTCAAAGGAAAGTAAGTTTATTGTTTTCTTATAGTTTTTTTTAATGCACATTTGGTAAGATGGACGAAAATATATTAATAATAAATTGTTAATATTCCCTAGGTTATCATTCTGTGCTATTTGAGTAGTTACTTTTATGTAGTGGTGACATTTTGGCTCAATTCTTTCTTTTATGATGCTTATTTAAAACATTACATGCGCTTTTGCCTAAGTCTTTCCACAAACGATGCTTATGTCGTACTAGGTGAGACTTAAGAACATCTTGCACATTTAAAAATACATATTTTTTATAAAAAGAAGAATATTGCTCGTTTTTATATATTATGTTCAATATACTTTCAGGGTTCCCACTCTTTATTCAAAACAAAAATTAAGGACTTTTAAAGACTTTAGAAAAAAATTAAGGACCTTAAAAATATTATATTAATTATTTATCAAATATACATATATACACAGTTACTGAATGGGAAAAAAAGCCAATTCTTATCTTTCTCAAAAAAAAAACACACGATTTCACCATATTGCAAGAAGTACTGATATGATTGTATTTATTATAGTACTGTTTAGTGTTTAGTACAATTATGTAGCTTAAAAAATGTTACTGCTCCTTAAAAATCCATAATTACTTAAAAGTTAATAAATCATTTTCCTGAATTACATATCAAAGTATTCATAGCAGTCATGTGGAAACGAAACTTTTCGCTTCATCAACAATGTAGGTAAATGAATATTATTTGTGAATGTAAACTCTATCAACAAGCAAAGAATAGGGTCAGGTGGGGTAAAGTGGTCATACATCAAATAGAATGCTATAAGTTTGTAATGAATATTGGTATGAATGTATTTTTTTTTTATTTTAGCTTTGAATAGTTAAGAACTAAGTTTACCATTCAAAATTATACTAATTGCAACACTTTAATAGGAGAAAACACCCATTTTGTTTGTTTATGTAGCAGTTTGAAGTTGGAATACCTAATTTAACTTCTCTCCTACATTTTGTTTAATTAAGTTTTCATTAGATTGACTCTGCAGAAAGCTTCATATAGATCCTAAGAATATTTCCTCATTAACAGATAAGCTGAATTGATTACAGATATTATTTTATAGTAATTGAAGTACGATGGGGTAAAGTGGTCATAGGGATAGGCTTAACATGCATCACTGTTTTAAAATTTCTTGAGCTTAGTTTATTAGACAGGTGTTGACTAAATATAAATTTAAGATATATTCCAGTTTTTGTACCTATAGCATCACATAGCGCATATAAGAAATCAGCCAATTGCAAAAAAGGATGTACTTTTTAGTGCATCAGCAAATGTGATTTCATGCTACCTTTTATTTTTTTAAAAAGGATCTCATTTATATGAGCAATAGACTAAAGATAGTGCTAAAATAGACTAAAGGTATGGCTTCAAAGACTTAGCTTTATTCAATTCTCTTTAGAATTGACAAAACATGTTTTATTATTATTATTATTTATGATGGGCACGGAAGTTACATGACTTATGGAACAGTAAAAAAGACTATGCGTAATTGCACTATAATTTTTGTATAATTGCACTTTAAAAGATTTGACATGAGCTGTACTTAAACTCTATAACCAACTGTTTCACACATAAAGTGGCAATATAGAATTCAGGAGAAAAAAAAAACAAGTCCAAAACAATAATGAAGGTTTGTTAAGAAATTAGTAATAAAACAACTACAAAAAGAAAGAGATGAAAGAAAACAGTTAAAAAACATGCAAAGAAAAACTTGATAAAAAGCAGAAAATGTCTTATTCAGTCAAGTGAATCCACAATTTCAGATAATCAATTATAACAGTATTTCTATGAGATATTGGCAAAATATGAAGGGGGGATCAATCAAAGAGCTTATTGGACAGGTTTTTAATAAAATAGGAGATTTTCTGTCAATAAAACTACAGACTATTGCACCTTTCCTGAAAATCATAACATTGTTGGAAGTGAAGAGTCATAACCTTAAAATTCTTGATAAGCCAACTTTTGATCCTAGGTTATTAAAAATATATAATTTGAACAAATAAACTGGTTTTCTTTTAAAGTTGAAACTATATTGAGTTTTGTTAAAATGTTTTTTTAAAAACTTTGCTTACTTATGATATGTATTTATGCTTATTTTTTGATTATGACTACTTTACCCCATGTACTACTCACTTTACCCCACCCCATGGGGTAAAGTGGTCATAAAAACATGACAAGTAGAAGGTGTCATAAAATTGTTAAAATCAATTATTTTCCCCCCAAATTTTAATGCAATGTGTTCTTCACTAATGCAATGTAAAATAACAATAAAAAAAAATGTTAAGTATTTTAACAAATTCTTATATTTATAACCCACCTAAGCTAAAACATGTGGATTTTATGACCACTTTACCCCACCTGACCCTACTCATTACGAAAGAAATTCAAATCACATCAATTTATTCTACTTAGAATTAACAGTTGAAAATACTGACACAAAAAGTATTAATAGGTAACAACAATAATTAAAAATACTAATATATAAGAAATGAAGCTTTTATTAAAATTTTTTCCAAGACGGACACCAATAAAAATATGCTGTGTTCCTATGTCAGGTGCTATATGATACGATGAACTTAAGCACAATTAATAAACAAATTTACCCTGAAACATAAACTACACAATACAATAAACCTATATCTCTAGCAGCTGCTAAAAGTTACCAATACGCAAGAAAACTTTCAACAACAGCAAAAACTTCACTGAATACATTTTACCATGGGGGAAAACAAGACTGAACAAACCAAAATCAAGTATTCAAGAAATAACTCTAATCAACACTAGAAATCTTCAAGAACAACCGTGTTTAACACAACTGTCTTAAATACTTACCAAGAGCTCCAAATTTCACAGCAGTATCACAAAACTATTTAAAAATATGATTTTTCTATATTTCACGTTTTTCAGTTGTTTCATTACTATAAAAATTTATTATAAAGAAAATATTTGTATACAATAATTATAACTATCTCAGCTGAACGTGATCAACCAAAATAAAACTAAGTTTGCCATGAAGTCAATTTATAGCTTTTAGAACAATATTAATTCATTTTTAAAAGTAGAATGTTTTTCAACATAATTGCAGTAATTTTTTGAGCAACCAGAATAAATTTTGTCAAGATAGGGTTACACACACATATTGAAATATCATACACATTTATTTAATTCCTCACGTTTTTTAGAAATATTTTCCTCTATGGATTTAAGCTCAAAACTTTTTTCTGTAACTTCTTTTCTTAGAGCATTTGATTTGAGAAAGAGTGAAATGTGTTTTTTTTCTCCCTTTCATCAGCAAGAGCATCAGAACATTGACGCGTATTTTTCACATCCTCTTCCAAGCATTCACGATCGAGACGAGACGATGGGGTGGGGAGTACGTCGTGGCCCGAAGGGCCGCGTACCTCCAGTCGGCTAAAATCTGTAGGCTTGATACATTTGTTTTGCCTTAAATGCGTGGATTTTCAGTGCATGAGTTTTGTTTGAAGAGCAGAGCGGCGAGATCTTTCCTCGCTGCTCTCTGGAGCCAGTCTGGTCGGAGAGGGGCGGATCCAGTTTAAGTAGGATGTGATGTCTTCTTCTGTGGGCCAATCAGGTGTTGCGGAATCCAGGTGGGCGTGGATGGTGAGTTGGCTGGTGTCTGCTGAGGCTCAGGGGAGAGATTGCATGATTTTGGAGTAGGTTGGAGGATTGAGAAGGAAAGAATGAGAGGATAGGATTTGGTACAATTTAGAAGAGGGTGTGTGGGAGATGGTTCATGAGAATCAAAGTGGGGATTTTTGATAACAAGAAAGATGATGAGATTGAAAAAAAGGGGGGGGGGATCTGTTTCAATTGATGAGCAAAATTTTTATGAAAAGAGACTTTTATAGGAGGATTGCTCTGGGTCTCCTGGTGTTTAGGTTGGGGGTGTATGCGTCGAGTTCTTGGATAGCGCTATTATCAATATTTTCCAAGTTATTAAAGAAATTAATAGATAGGTTTTTGATGAATTCTTTAATGGGGGGGATGTTCAGAGCGTGTCTGATATCTTCGTTTCTCATGAACCATCTTGCCTTGGAAATTTGTCTGAGAATTATGTTCTGGCAGCTGTCGATGTATTTAAAATAGTTTTTGCTGGCGTAAGTCCAGGTTGGACTTGCATAAGTAAGCACAGGTCTGAGAATCGCAGTGTAGATAAGCACTTTGTTTTCTAAGTTCATTTCCGAGTTCCGTGTTATTAGGGGGAAGAGTTTACGACAATTATCACGGAACTTCTGTCTGATATAATTAATGTGGGCTTTCCAGTTAAGATTCGCGTCAAGGGTAACTCCTAGGTATTTGGTTTCCTGAGACCAGGGGATTTCTGTGTTTTGAAGGTAAATTTTTCCTTTATTTAGTTTTCTTCTTTTTGAAAAAAGGACGAGTTCAGTTTTAGATGGGTTTACCGCAATTTTCCATTTTGTAAACCAGGAATTGAGTTCTTTGAGGTGGCTGTTAAGTGCACTTGTAATGTATTTTAAATTTTTATTTTTTGTCAGAATCGCCGTGTCGTCGGCATAAATGCGAAGTGTAGTGTTGTGTTTTTGTGGGATATCATTGATAAAAAGGGAATACAGGCAGGGACTTAATTTCGCCCCTTGTGGCACGCCGGCTTGTATGTGGTGAAGTTTGGAGAGTGTGTTTCCAATTCGCACTTTGAATTGTCTGTTTGCGAGGAATGTTGTGATGAGTTTAATGAGAGAGCTGGGGATATTGTGGGATATGAGTTTGTAAATTAATCCATTTATCCAGACACGGTCGAAAGCTTTTTGAATGTCTAAGAAAACTGCACCAGTGCAAAATCTGTTTTCGAAGCCTGATGTGATGAATTCCACAGCTCTAAGAAGTTGGTGTGTTGTTGAAAGTTTGGGCTTGAAGCCAAATTGATAGGGTATGAGGATGTTATTATTGTTAAGGTGTTCGTTTAATTGAGTGAGAATGAAATGTTCTGTTACTTTACTAAGTGTGGGGAGAAGTGAAATTGGTCTGTAGCTGCTTGGGTCTTTACCAGGTTTTAGTATGGGTACGACAATGGCAATTCTCCAAGACTTTGGGAAATATTGGTGTTTAAAAAATATTGTTTATGATGTGAATGATTTTAATGAGTGTAATAATTGGAAGATTTCTGAGCATGTTGTTAGTGATACCATCGCTGCCTGGGGCTTTGTGAATGTTCACTTTTCTAATGTATTTAATGATATCAATAGGATTTGGAGTAGGCAGGGGTGGGAAAGTGTCTATTTTGTTGAATTCATTAATTGTGTGGGTGACAAGATTTTCTGTTTCTGTGTCGGTGAGGTTATTGAGAGTAAATTGGTTTTGGAGGCTGTCTGCGATGACTTCCGCTTTGTCTGTGTTTGTGAAGGCGATTCTGGTAGGGCCGTTAAGGGCGGATATTTTTGTATGTTTTTTGCGCATTTTCTTGGCAGTGTCCCAGAGGGTGTTGTCGCTAGGTTGCAGAGCAATAAGTTTATCTCTCCATTCGGTGTGATAGATTTCTTTTTTGAGACGTTTTGCTTGGTTGTTATAATAATTGTAAAGTCTGTTAAAAGAGGGATTTCTCGTGGTTTGCCAGTCTCTTTTTGCTTTGTTTCTAAGGGTGTGTATTTCCCTAAGTTTGCTGTTGGTTTTAGCAATTTTTGGGTCTATTTCTTTGGAGTTGTTTTTGTGTGCGTTTAAAATTTCTTCAGTGAGGGATTCTACACTCTTGTCTAAATCATCTATGTTGTTGATGGTGTGAATTGGGTGTGTGGAGAGGTTGCATAATTCTGTTGTGTATTTTTTCCAGTTTGTTTTAATAATTTTATCTGGTTTCGGTGTGCGATAGTTGAAATAAAAATTAACGATGACGGGATTATGATCCGAGCTCAATTCTGGGACAGAGTTGATATCATAGGGGTAAAGAAAATTTTTGGTAATGGCCAAGTCAATGAAAGATGCAGAAAACAGTCCATATCTGGTGGGGGTGGGGGATGCTATTATATCTAAACCTGCTTTTTCAGCAAAGGATTTAAGATGTTTTCCTCTGGTAGTGGTCTTATGTGATCCCCACTTAATGTTGTGAGCATTAAAATCTCCACCGAACATGCATGTGGGCCCAAGTTGCATGATGTTTTCAATGTCGAATGTAAAGAGCGTCGGATCGGAAGAAGGTGGAATGTATGTAGAGACAACAATGAGGGGGTCCTTGTTTTTAAGATTAAGTGAAATTACTGTGGCTTCAATGTAATAAGTGGGAGTAATCGGGATATGGTGGTGGGGGAGATGATTTTTGACAAGAATTGCAGTACCGCCACTGGGCGAGTGTGTGGATTGATTTTGCCTGTCGGTTTTGTAAAATGCATAGTTTGAGAAGTAAAAATTTTGGGGAGGTCTCAGGTGTGTTTCTTGGATAAGAATAATGTCAGGGGAGTGCTTATCGACAAAGTCTCGTAGCTCTGATTTACGAGAAAGGATTCCGTTAGCGTTCCAGAACACGATTTTCAGGCTGAATGCAGTAGTAGACATTATTTATTTAATTTTAATTAGTTCTTCTAGGAAGGTAGCTATCTTAGCATCAGCATCTGCTGCTGTTTGAAGTTTCTTGGCAATTGTAATCAGGTGTGGACAGGCTTTTAGGAGTTCTGAGAATTCTTTGATAATTATTAAGATATCTTTTATATTTGATACTGCATTCATATCAGAAACAGCTGACTCTACGTTCAGAGCTGGTGGCGCCATCTGTGTATGGTTACTGGAGTGAGAGGTTTTGGAGCTATCGTTGTTGTTACGAATATTTCTGGAGAGGATTTGTGCGTAAGTTCGTTCTGAGTTTGCCCAATTTGAGTTGAAGCTAGTGCGATGTTGTTGTTGATAATAATTGTTGTTTGGTCGTGGCTTTGGGAAATTTTCGCAGCCTTTCCAGGAAGCGACATGTCCTGACTTAACACAATTTATACAAGTTGGATTTTCAATTTTGGTTTTGATTTCACAGTCGGCGGTTTTATGGGAATTACCACACTTCAAGCATCTAGCTTCGCTTTGGCAATTGTTTGAGCTGTGGTGGAAAAAGTTGCAGTTCCAGCATTGGGTAAAGCCTGCTTTTTTCCTGAAGGATTCTACGGTTATAGAGAGGTTGCTTACTGTTTTTATATTATATATTTTTTGTGCGTTTTTGTCATTTGGGAGTTCGACTAAAAACATTGGTAGGGGTTGTCGTGAGCGTTGTTGTTTTAGATTAACTATTTTGAGTGGGTGGAATTTTTGGTCTTCTAGAGACTGTTTGATTAATTCTATGTTGGTGTTTGGGGGTATTCCTTTCAGCACGACTTTAATTGGTCTTTCAGACGCTGGCTGGACTACATAGAAAAAAGCTTTTTCGCTTCTCAGTAAGTCTATTATTCCTTTGTGGGATTTATCGTCAGTGGGGTGTATACGAATGTATCCGTTAGCAAGGTTTGAGTGAATTCCTTTAAATTCACGATTTATTTTTTGCAGGAGAAGGTTATAATTGTCTGTGATTTTTAACATCACTGGTTGAGGTTTTAAGACTTCTTGTTCGTTGGTAGGGTCAGCTGTTTCTGCTAACACATTGAATCTATTTTCAGTTTGGATGTTATTAGGAATATTATCATTGCTATTTTTCCTGGCAATCTTATTTTTCTGCACAATTTCAAATTCTTCATTTGAATTCCTTTGTCTAGATTTTTGTGGTTTGGTTTTAGGTTGAGGAGAGATCTTAACTAAGACAGTGTTAGGAGAGTGAAATTTATTAGAATGCTTATCGCAGTTAGGAATAGGACATGCGGATAATCTAGTCAACTCACCCTTAGCCTTTCTGACAATGTGTTCCAGATCCCAGAAAACATGGTTTCTTTCCAGGTATTCGTTAAGATTTGCTCTCAGGGTGAGTGCTCCGCAGTTGTTTAGTCGTTCGGAGAGTACTAGTTTAGATTGTGCTGCTATGCGCAGTTTGTCTAAATATATTATACGACTGCAAATGTAGTTTGCTTTGCTTTCCAGCGGTGCAATGCTCATTTGGATATCTGCTGGGCAGAAGGTTTCCGGGGAGAGGATTCTAATAAGATCCTCATCGTTGTAGTCCGAGTGATTTGTTTCATCGATGGATAGACGAGAATACTCGTCTTCCGAAAAGCCATCGCTTAAATCCATCTCTTCCATCACGCGTCCGTTCAAGACGGAGGCTAGCGGAAGAATGTAATTTTTGCATTCACGATCACACGTGGATTTATCGTTTATACTTGGGTGTTGGGTGAAGAGAGGGGGGAAGTGGCACCTACACCTCGGCTGTGGCTACAGCAATCAACCAATCCAGTTGCGAGTTCTGGTCAAACTTTGACCCCTGCATCTTCCCTGTTCCCCTCTCGTAGCTTCCACGTCCGCTGCGAAACCCTAGTATGGAATTTCTGGTCGAACAATAAGGATGCTCTCTCCCCACCCCACCCGTTCTCTTCTCTCAGAATGCTCTAGCCTCGACGCAGGCGCTTCGCATTGTAGGAGAAAGGAAGACAAAATTAAAAGCTTTATTAGCCTTAAAAATTTTTTTGAAGACTAAATTGTTTGAATCAACTAGCGATAGCGGAAATTAAGGACTTTTAAGGACCTTGAACCAAAATTAAGTACTTTTAAGGGCCCTTAATTTTCAAAATTAAAACTAAGGAGTTTCTAAGGACTTTTAAGGACCGTGGGAGCCCTGACTTTATTCTAATTTTTAAACAAGGACACTAACAGGGAAAAAGCGTCCCTCCTCTAACACTTGGAAACATGAAGATATGGACGGGGCGTTAGAAAATTATTGGAATGTTGATAAGGGCTTCACCGAACTACACCGTAAGTTTAAAATTCCTAAACAAACACTGCTGCGTCATAGTGTTTTTGTTTCAAATGTTTCCTATGTTCGACTTAGGGCATAGATGGTACGCCTTGAGACATTTGTTTTCTTAGTCGTACACTGAGAAAAAAATTCTGGTCAAAACTACCAGAATATGGTAAAATTTACCGTATTCTCTGGCTCATATGGAACACCATAAAGTACGGTATTTTTTACCTCAGCAGTTTAGTAATGACTTTATGGTAAAATAACCAGAAAAATATCGTTTATTTACCACGCTGTTTCATTTGGAATTTGGTATTATTACCGTACACAAAGGTAATACTACCAAATAAGATGGTAATTTAGACCATTTAATTTGATAAATTTACAAGAATAACTCTGGTTCTATTACCAATAAGATGGTAATTTAGACCATTTAATTTGATAAATTTACCAGAATAACTCTGGTTCTATTACCAATAAGATGGTAATTTAGACCATTTAATTTGATAAATTTACAAGAATAACTGTGGTTCTATTACCAATAAGATGGTAATTTAGACAATTTAATTTGATAAATTTACCAGAATAACTCCGGTTCTATTACAAATTATCTGGTAAAATTTGAGATACGGTATGTCCGTTTATAATGCCAATCGCATTAATACTTATTTATTTTTGCTTTTTGACTTGTAAAATTTTACTCAATTCTCAACATCACTACGATTTTTAAAAAAGCAGAATGTTTATAAATATACAAATGCCTGAGGCAGAGTGAAAAATGAATTATAAAAATAAATGCAAAAACTCATTGACTCATTTTTTATAAATTGCTAAATTTATTAAGTAATGTTATAATTACTAAAATCTATCATTTCTTGGTAATTTTATTTTCTTTATTAATATACATAATATGCGGTGAATTTATTTTAAGTATTTAAGAAAACAAAAGCACTATTTCAAATCTAACTTCAATTTATTGGACAGTGTTGAGATCTTGCTTTTTTACTTTCTCAACAGGAAGTGACTTCATTACGTAGGAAGTGATGTAATCTCCAGAAAGTTCATGAAGCCAGTAGAAATAGTTTGAAAGTTCGAGGTCCTTCTAGAAAATTCCTTTTGTCGCCAACTTCGCCGCCAAGTCACCCAAATGGTAGCCAAATATATCGCCAAGATTAGCAACTTAAGGAAACAACTTTATAGCTTTTGTTGGCCTCCACTTCTGTGATTGCTTTACAATTTATTTGTAGAACAATTCCTACAAATAAGTTGGCGTAGACTGTTGATAAGTCTTCATATAAAAAGTGTAAAACAATTCAATTTACATTTTGAATGATTCTTATAGTAAGGCAAAAACGGTTCTTAATATGTTAAGATCTCGCAGACTGAGTCAAAACTGAAGAGATCGCCTTAAACTTACTTTTTTTTACAAAATCTAAAACATTGAACAATCCTTTTAGTAAATGTAATGTTTTATAATTAAAAATAAAGGATCATAAAAAAATGAATTGGGATTAATTATCGATCACTTAAAGTAGTACTCTCATTTCTTACGTTGATTGCTCTTGACTTCATCATACAAAAATTTCAGCAAAGAAATGATAAAACAAAAATGGAAGCACATTTTAAGGAAAGCTTAACCTCTACTAAATAGCAAGCTCAAAAAGCACTGCGCACATAAGCTCTCCCTTTCCTTTACCTCTTGTAAAATAGCAAGATTACTCAATTTATTAAACTTCAATAACGTGGCTAATACCTCTATTAAAAAAGTGTTGGTACATTTACGTTTAAACTAAGTGGTTCTGTTATCTAATAGTTCACTGTCAATAAAAAATAAAAAATGAATGATTTCACATACAAATTTTAATTTTTAAATCATTAATGTAACATAGTGAACACTAATAGCTGGCTGTTGCTGCATAAATGATAATAAGCTAAATAATTTTGCTACCACCTTGATATTTCAAGCATATTTAAAACGGCACTCATATGTCCCGGTCGGGGCAAAGGGGTTTAATTAAACATTATACAAATTGGAACAAAATTTCAACATAAAATACACAATTTTTTATATTATTAAATTCAGCAGTTTTTTACCCTTTTCAACAAGATTTATGTTCTTTTCTCGCATTAGACCTCTAAAGGTAGAATCTTGCTTCACTTTTTTTTTCTTTGAGCTATGTCCATTTTCTTCATACATTTATCAGCAGCTAAAAATAAATTAACGACCTATTTTTTACTCAAGTCCATGTTTTTGATCACATATCCAAATTCCAATTGAAAGCAAATATATGAAATGGTGTACATATTTGGAAAACTAGTTTTTTCTTACCGATAACCAAATATTTCTGATTCGGATATATATGTTATGTCCAGAATAAAAGTAACTAGAATTTCTTACGAGGTTTTAATTTAATGTAATAAGGAAACTATTTCCTTATTTTAGAAATTTTATTTAAATTAATTAATCAGTTAAGTAAAAAATAATAACGTCTCCTGGATTAAAAACTTATAACGCGCACCGATCCGGTTCGAATCATTTGAGAGTTCGAATCAACCTAAGATCATGGTATGGAATTGGAAAAATACCCAGGGACTCTACTATCCCAGGATCCGAAAATAAATTTATTGCTAATTTTTTACTAAATGTCTAACAAGACAAAAGCAAAAAAGGATTATAAATATTCCACCCATCCATATTCTTCTTAAAAAATATATAATTTTAGATATGACAGTTTTAACCACTTAACTGAATAGTTTTCTTTGCTATCTAATAAGATGACCCCTCCTGTTTTGGAAAGGGGCTGTCGTTTTCATTCATCTAAGAAGGCATAGGATACTTAAGATGTTTATGGATCCGGCATATTTTTTGTGTCAAATTATAAAGCTAATTAATGATTCAATTTTAGTTTATAAGACTAAAATTTCGATAATTCGATGCACGAGTATTCTCGGCTGTTAAGTTAAGCGGTTAAGAAGCACAGTATAAATAATAGAAAGATGTTCAAGTTATGAAGGAAAAAAAAACGTTACAGGAACATTCTTTCAATTTGTTCTTATGATCACTTAATTTTGATAATTTTCATATTATTTATGAAAAAAGTTTCCAAATAAAATACAGGAAATAACAAATTATTTATTTTTTGCTTTTACCATTATCTGATGTAACAAAAAACTATTGCAAATTGAATAATTTTGACGCATTCCTTTTCACCATACAGATGGAAATAAAATTAAACATATCTTCATACGTCTGTAGTAATTGTTTAATAACCCAGTATTCATGATCTTAATTTTTAAAAAAAGTAAAATTTCGACATTTCATTTCAGGAAACGGTAGCAAAACGAACTTTAAACGTAATTCACTTATGAGGAAAAGGTATTTAAAAATAAACGGCAATTAAATATTAAATTATTGGCACAACATCGATGAAGTATACATCAAATGTATTAAGGAAGTGAACAATATGTTTTCATTTTTTTCACATCGTGAAAACAAAGTCATGAGCTAAGAAATTTGCTAATTATTTCAAGAGTTTTACCTTTAATTTATACATTCAAATGTAATGGGGTCGAAGGCCACCGACTCGGCATAAACAAAAAAAAATCGACAAAAATCGTTTAATATGATTGATATGAAAAGAAACTGCAAATAAAGTATTCTTGTGAACATATATATGCATATATTTACCATATTTTTTCTTCGACATTCAATTTACCCAGATGTCAAATTTTTAACTTTCAATAAATGAGAAATTTTATTTAAATATATACTCACAAATCATATATACTTAATTCAACATTACCAAAAAATCAATTCAAAATAAAATTTAGTTCTTACCAGTAAACTCCTGTTACCAGTTCTTCAAATCCCCACTCCTTTAGCTTTTCTTTAATGTCTATTTTCAATGAGTATGTAAATATCCAAATCAGCTCTAACGCGAGAATGTCCCGTCATGCTAAACATGGCCGAGCGAACAGAGAAAGATTTTTCGTTTAACGTTCCTTCATTTCCAAACTGAAACTTTTAGTAAATTGCACTACGCACTTAACAGATACATAAAACAGACGCCGCTATGAGTTGATCCGTGAGGGTATAGAATGTTTTCACACTTCAACACTTCATTAATGTCCTTCTTTTCTCTGATATATTGGTATACTTGAGAAGGAACGTTATCTACTTCAATCCAACAAAGTGCCGCCATATTTGAGATTTACCATACGGCATGGTAAAAGAAATAAATGCCCTGTTACCATTGTATTTGGTAGATGTCAGAGAGGTCAGCATAGTCAAATCACCAAACATATGGTAAAATGAAAGATACTTTCTGAAGAATAATCTGGTAATTTTATCGTGATTCTCGTTAAAAAACGAAGTGTATGGTATGAAAACCGTTTTTCCTGATAAATTAACTTTTCAGCGTTGTAATTTTACTAAACAGGTGGGTAAAAAGAACCATAATTTCGAAAACCCAGGGATGAGATTGGCAAAAAAGCAAAAAGACTGAAAACATACGCGAAAAAAAAATTGTACCATAATTTATACGCGAAAGATGTTTTTAAGAAGTAAAACATCAGAACATGCAACATGATGAAAATATTACACTATAATAATTAATAACTTTATTATTTATAATTCAGTATGTATAAATAAGAACAAGAATATTAAATTATTATTAAATCATTCGCATTAAAAGTTAACAAACAAGTTTAACACATCATCAGGGGCATCAGAAAATACAAAATTAGACATTAAAACATATTTACCACCTGTGCATCACTGAGATGCAACATTCACCTAACAGAAGTCTGAGAAGAATAATATTTAATAGCCTTTTGATAAAAGTTGGTTAAAAAATAAATAAAAATAAGAACAAATAATTTCGTTTTGCTTCATGCAATTGTGTAAAGTGCTTTTTACACACTTAGTGCTTTTGTGTCAAGTAAGCTCTTTATAAATTATAATAATGTATCATATACTGAATTCTGTTTTATTTCTTTTATTTTTATACTTTTTTTCAAAAGTAACAGCACAATGATTTTGTACCTTATAAAGTGAGAGGGGCCGAGAAATTGTACAGTTACAATGACAGATTCATTTAGCACTATTGCTATTTGAAACATTTCCTTAATTGTTAAAGAAGTGGTTTCCTTTCATTTTTTTTATTTGTGTGGCTTTTGTTGGTAACAGATCTCCATTAACACGCTTCAGCCCTTGTTTTGGAGGGCTCCTATCTTTAACAGATTTTTCTTCAATAAAGGATGTGTTTATACCCTCTGCAAGTTTATTTTCAGTAGAGGTTAAAGTTTTTGCACAGTCTCCATTAGTATCTCTTTGTTTAATTACTGGTATAGTTGTCGGGACTACATTATCTCTAGAATGCCTAGGTAAATCATCGGTTTTATTTTTTATTTTGAGAAGATTTTTTTATGTCTTATTCTCTGCTTAACCTGTTTTGACAGAACACCGCCCCATGCCTCTGTGCCTTGAAGCCATGACAGCTATTTTACAGTTTATTGGGCACAAGACGGAATACCTCTTTTGACAGGAGTTTCTCTTTTTTTTAATGTAGTTAATTTATTTGTTTTTGTTCCATTTTTTTATTTTTTATTATTTCCTCATCTTGGTATGCCCTACAAGATGACCTTAAGTTTTCAACCAATTTTTTCAACATGTTCATGCAAAAAAAAAAAAAAATTTTTTTTTTTTTTTGCAAAATATGCCACAGAGATTTTGTTTTCCGCAAAAAGGTGGTACTTAATACTTTGAATGGCACAGAATATGTTGGAATGTTCATCCTTGTAGAGCTTGCCGATATAATGTTGATTCGTCAATAGATGATGAATCAGCTAGTTTCCTAGCCGGTGGAGTCAAGCCGCATGGTTGAGCATATTTTCCCAGAATTTTCTTTCAAAAACGGAGGATAGAAAAGTTTCTTTTCTTTGTGTAAAAGCGGAATTTTCGGAAGAAAATGTAAATTTTTGCGGCGGGAAAAAAAAAAAAAAAAAAAAAAACGGAAATCCGAAAGAAAAAGAAAAAAACGGAATTTTGAGAGAAAAAAACGGAAATTTCTCCAAAATAACAAAAAAGCGGAAATCAGCTAAAAAGCGGAAAAATCTCATCCCTGAAAACCAGAAATTCTCGTAAACCGTTACCAGAACGAACAGTAAGATTATTAAACAAATGATTTAAATACCGTAAATTTTGTTGATTATCACCAGAATTCTGTTTTTATTACCAGAAATACCGTTACCATATAAATATGGTTTTTTTGCCAGAATTTTTTTCTCAGTGTACCGCTGCTATTAAATAAAGATTTATTCATTTCATTCGACAGAGTGCATGTATTTTGAACTTTTTCGCAAAAAGTAGATGTAATAGAAGTTATGAATAAAGCAAAATTCTGTCCTTTATTTAGTAAAATAAGCAATTTATAGACATCTTTCCTTAGGGGGTATGACTGAAGCAACCTTGCCATGTTTAGCGTTTCAAGTCATTGTAAAAATTCTCAAATTTTAGTAGCCTTCATCTTCAAACAAGACCCGAAATATTTGAGAGGAAGGGATACAGACGCTTCTCTTTCCTTCTTTTGGGGATGGATAGAAAAGGAAACTAAGCTCGACCTTGGAAGGGTTGACATTCCATTACATAGAGGGTAGTACTATTAGACCCTGTCAGAGTCCTAATGCAAGTTTCGGGAAACCACATAGTTCAATTCCGCCTGGCAATCCGCATGCACGAGTCGGAAGGGGAGGGGGGGGGGGGGTTTGGCCCCACCATTGCTCTTTTGTTAAATATTCTATGAATTTCTGAAACCCAGCAGTTGTTGCACATGTGTTCCTGGTGGTGTAAAAGGATGAGATTAGATAAAAAACATACTGGAAAAACGCTTTTTCCCCCCTCACTGGGGGTTTAGGATCCGGTTTAGCATGTGCGTATGTTCGCGCTTCAGATTCATTTAATATCTATGACAGAAAATTTGAGCTGTACCTAAAATATTGATTTTATTAATAATTTAAATGCTTTATGCAGGAAAGATTATTCATTTGACAAAAAAACTTTTATGTGAATGAAATGGAAAATATATATATATATAAATATAACTTACTACAAGAATTGTTATACACAGGAAGCGAGTTTGCCAATATCACTTGTTAGTCTCGTAAAAATTATAATCTTTGTAGTAGAGACAGGCAGCTTGAGTAACACTAGTTATGAAGAACTGCTGGATAATAAGATAAAAGCGTCCTGGCTTATTGCATGCAGTGGAATTTCTATGAGACAGAGCATTTCTTATTGCTTCAGGAATGACGAAACCTATAAGTTAAAAGAGACATTTATTTGGACGACCACATTTAAGAACATATTTACAGATCACCACACTTCTATTGTAAAGGGTTGATACTTGTCCTACATCTTATAGGTACAGTACCAGCAACAGCTTACATGGCACTGAAGTCTCTCCAAGGAGAGAATGCTTAGAGGACCTACAGACTGTACTCAAAATGACATAGTAGAAACAAGTATATATACTCTGCTAATAATCAGTAGATCTACATATCAGCTGCGGAAATCGAATAGATAACGTCATACGATTCCGATTAAATAGCTGCTAGTATGGATGTCAAGTGAAGTGACTAGCTCAAAGAAATGACGTAAAATATTAAAGAAAGAATTCTTCGAATCTTAGAGTAAAGGTATGAGAGACAATTTAGAAAAGATGCAAGCTTCGTAGCTTAAAGTGCAAAATTTCCTAACAAGAATAATTATTTAGGTATTAAGGAAAATTAAATTTTTAGAAAAATGAACAAAATAAGCAGTAATAGTAATTAATAACCAGAATATTGGCATAATCATTGACCCATAAATATTTGCTTTGAGATAACGATTTCTACCAATGGAAGTCTTTTAAATTTCTTTAAAACCACTGTTTTCTTCATTTATAATAACTTTTGAATTATGCAAAAAATACAACATGAATAGGGATAAAAATGAAACAAAATATAAACTCATAATTGTGGCAAATAAAGGGGTCACGGTCAGTGGTGTAGTCGCAAAATAAGCAGTGCCGGGACGCTCCAAAAGCTATGCCAGAACGCTCTAACCTGGGTGAGAAAAATCGTGCTGTTTTAACACGGGAGAACGCGAGCCTCCTTAATGAACACTAAGACGCGCGAGGGTAATAGAATGATCCCAAACTACAATCCAACCCTACGCTGTTAAAATCACTATATTTTTAATTGGAAAAATAACGCTTTTCAATTTTATACACTAAGCATAAAGTGCTTAACACAAATCAAATCTACTCCACTATTATCCACTAATAAAGCACGGATTTCTAGAGGTTAATTTTTCGTGCATATCTTATGTGAAAAGTATGGTGCGCATTTCTCGAGAAATATATTTGTTTACTCTACAATTAAATGTATCTTGTTATCGTTGATGAATAACTTTTCACAGACTTTGTCACGTCTTTCTCGGGTCCTTTTGTTCCAGATACAGGGTTCTTATTGATTTTTTAAATTAAAAATCAAGGAGTATTTAAGGAATATTTTCAAAATTTTCTTCAAGGAGTCAATATTTACGCATGAAAAAGGGTTCCCTTTTTAAAGTACACAAAAATTACAGTCGGACCTCTATTTAACGAAGTCGCTAAATCCCGAAAAAAAGTTCGTTATATGGAAAATTCGCTAATTAGAGATTCACCTTTTAAAATACTTTAAACTACACAAAACAGATTTTAAACTCATAAACATTAAATATTATTATAAAAAGTAATTAATCACACCTTTATTTTGTAAATTAATATCTATTTGTTTTATATATCTTAGCCATCAAAAAGAAATCTGCAAGGAAAACAAGAATAAAACAAAACATTGTCCAGGAATATACTGTATTTTCAATTTAAAAAATAATTTTATATTAAAATTAATGAATTTTAATGACATTATCGCATTTATTATAACAAGTAATTTTAAAGATACATTACCACACGCGTCCTTAAATTTAATTACTGATAAAGTCTGTTAATTTTGTCTGAGTTTTTTTGTTTGAAAAAGTGTTTTCTCTCATAATACGTCTCGCATCTTTACAATGCACCAAAAGCCTCTTCAAGCGTATCGTTTCAAATGATTTTAACATTTCATCATACGAAGGTTTGTTGACTTCTGCATCATAATCATTTCCATCTACATCATCTTCGTCGCAATTAATTGCTGTATTGTTTTTATTTTTCACACTGTCCAAAATATCCAATTTAGTTAGTGTTTCCGAGGTTTTAGCTTCAGAATCAAGTGAAAGAAAATCATCAATCAGCACATCATTGTTTTTCTTTGATGCTCAAGCACTTTTGCTTTGACATTTTTGAGCTACAAGAACCGAAATTACCAGCACGACTGCGATCAACAATCTAGAAAACGGGAGACTAGTTCAAGGACACGGGACATCTTCATTGAGGGTGAAAGGGGGGGGGGATATTGAAAGTTTTTCTAGTGAAGTGGACTGTGGGGGATGGATAAAGGTTGCACTTCCTGGATGAAATGCAAAGAATGACAGCGATTTTACTGCTCTCGGCGAGTTAGGCGACTGGTAAAGCCAGTTCAAGGTCATTAATCACCATGATAAAATGTGTTAAAAGAAAGAATAAGTTTGAAATTTTCAGAAATATTTTGAGAAATAGGGAGAAAAAAAATATTGGATCACAAGAAAAAGTTCGTTAAATAGAGAATGCACTTCACTATTTGGAGGTTATTTTACGAAGAAATTCGCAAAATGTTCTTGGGTCCAAGGAAAAGTTCGCAAAATAGAGATTCGTTAAATAGAGGTCCGACTGTATATTAAGACTATTTAAAACATTGCTAATAACTCAAATAAATGTGGTTATATTTATTTCTTTTATAAGTTTTTGCTAAGCTGATTTATCCAAGAATGCCATGTTAAATCTACTTATATGAAAGTAGAGTGATGCCGCTTAGACACTCAATTTTTTTTTATAAAATTATACAACTACCCCAAACGTTCAAATAGTTCATTACATACCATGATTTACCATGTTTTAAATATAATTTATATATTAATGGAATAGTTTTTAAACTATTTCTATTAATTTTTTTTTAGAATTTAAATTCTTAAATAATTTCCATGCCTCACTGTGCACCTTATGTAGTGCACATGATCCATGATTTAAAATATAGAGGTGCAAAGAGAGGCATTTATTTAGATATTAGAAATTGTTTTTTGTCATTTTCATTGCTTATAAAATAGTATATGTAGAAAATAATATTAACAAAATTTATTGTTTATTAAAACCAATTTAGATAAAATTGATTACTAGTATCTATTAACTCCACCATCACAATATGTGTCCTTTACAAAAAACCAAACGTTACAATTTAAAGAAATACAGTTAATTTTTCGAAATAATCTAAGAGAAATAACATTCTCAATTTGCACCATTCTATTGTTTTGGTTATTACTGATTGGCACTTTAAACCAATTATTAAATTTTGGATAGTGCTAGGAGACAAACATCAAATCGTGGAAAGAGCAACGCAAAATACTTGGTAATTGATACGGCGGCGATTTAGAATCCTTTTTATCGGTGAAACGTAGTACACATTTAATAAAAAAATGTTAAAAATTAAAAATCAAGGAGTTTATAAGCAGTAAAACCCAAAATCAAGAAGTTTCCATAGCGCTTGAAAATTAAAATCGTATTCAAGGAGTTTTTAAGGAGCGTACGAACCCAGAGATAAGAGCGACACAATATTATGACAAAGAATATCTTGCCTAAATTTTGTTTTTCTCCACTCAATGCCCTCTTTTGATGAAAACAATTCCAAGTTATTCACATCTTCATTTCCAGAATCTCCGTCCTCTTCCGATTCCGTATCATGTTCGCAGAAAATTTCATGATCTGAAAAATTCTCTTCTATAACATCCTCAGGTCCACTGTCTTCATTATCAAAGTCTGGATCTTTATGAGTTTCAACTTCAGCAAGAAGTTTACGTAAACGCTCCATTTCTTTTTCTTGTGGAGTCGGAATTGTGAGAAACAGCAAAATACTTCAATTCGGTGTAGGGTCTTAGCCCAGTGATATTGGGTTATGATTAGATATCACAAGACACAGCAATAAAGGATATTAATTTTAATTAAGTCTTCTTGATTAAAGGACTTTTTACAAAAGATGTACAAAACTAATATCGTTCATAAAATCTGCATAACTCAGGATGAGATATCGAGAATCAAAGTCAAAAGTTCAAAACTGGAAACAATCACAGTTTAACTCGTAAGAAAACTGATTAAGTTCAGTAATGTTCAACACAAGGCGAGTTCAAAGTCCGATGGCCGGAAATAGGAATTTGAGGGCTTCTACCCTCAAACGTTGTTATAACTTCCAAAAGTTATGTGACTTATCAAGATAGATAATTTGCAGCGAGGTATTGCGCGCTCACTTTCGAGAATAATTCCGAAGAATTCCAAAATGCTTTCCAGCTCTCTAAGAGCTTATTCAGCCACGGGTTGGCTATCGGTTTCCACGGGACAAGGCGCCCGAACAAGTACAGAATCTCGAGCTGAGATCTGACTTCAAAATCACCGCTCACGAGAATCGAGATTCGAATCGGTATCAGACTCCGAATTCAATCTCGTCTCAATCTACTCTTCTCGAGTCTCCGGTCTTCGAGTCCTCCTCTCGTCTTCCAAATTCCAACTTAAAAACTCCTTTGACCATGCCCTCTGAGGCGTGGCCGAAAGGTTAAGTCTCCATGATTTGTTCGGGTGACGAACAATTTAACCAACCACAAACATGCGCTCCCCTTCCCGTTTCATCATTGGAAAGAGCCACAACATAATGAGTTCTCTTTGACGGTCAACCTTTCAAACGGTCACTCAGCGGTCCCTTCAGGTTATGTAATCCGGGGTCGTTTTTTACGACATAGCGGCTTCCTTTCTCTTTTCGCTTTCGGCTAGTTCGTTGGGGGTGTGGTGGGAATTTGCGGTCTCTGGGGACCCCACATCGGCAAGGAAAGTAACGAGCTGATCATGTCAGCTACGTTTAATAACTAGCCTGTGGAACAAATGGAAAGACGCGCGGCGTCATTTAATAACCCCAATAATTGACCAAACGTGTATTAGGGGACGAAAAATTAAAAAAAATACTTTGTAATAAATACTCAGAAAAGGCAGAGGGGGTGAATAAATCAGCTACCGATAAGAAAGAAATGAACAGGTGGATAGTTTTCTAAGAGTCTGAATTTTCCAAGGGCACCCCCGCGCGTCCTCCCGGGTTAAGGACGTTTTCACAATTTTCCTTATTTATTTCTCCTGAAAAAAATCAGTGCTAGAACGGCGTTCTGGTGCGTGCCGGCTCCAGTTCACTCCTGGTCACGATGGCATTTGACGACCGGAGCTGTAGAAGATCGCCGGTACAAATCCGAACTCCATCGAAAAAATGTATTATGTTTGGATTAAAACAAATCTACAGATACCAGATTCTACATGATAAAGCTGAAAAAGTCACAACATGTAGTGATTTGTAGTGCCTTGAAACTAATTTCGTGAAACAAAATGATTTATTGCATTTTCCTATTAATTACACTGCATAAATTGTTATATTAAGGACTTAAGAAATACGTAAAAATGATAAATAAATTATTTTATTTATGAACGATTTTGAAGGTAATTAAAATATTTTTTTCTCTCTCTGTATAAAAATAATTCAAAATTATAAAAAAAAAATATTTTGAATCATGAGAAAGATTTTTCTGCAAATACGACGGTCATTGATAAGGTCAATAAATTTTTCACAACAGTCACACACAATTTGAATATAGCTCAGATAAATTCATTTTTAAATAAATATTATAATATTAGGGGGCTCTGCCACCTGCTTGCTAAAGTTCGCCAGGAGGATTGCTACGCAAACCCTGCTCGCTTCGCTCGCTAAAGTGAAGACACTACATGTCCCAGTTCAATTATTGTAAAATCTTTATATATATATACAAGCAATTAAAACTCAAATAACATTTTCAGTATATACACCTATTAAACCGATAATTAGAATTAAATATAAAATAATGTTACAAAATTAATAATCATACAATGAAATACAGAAAGATAATTAGATTATAAACTATTACTATGAAAAAGACAACCCAGATTTGGAATTCTAGCAATCAAATGCCAATCGATCTTAGGAATCGATTATGTCGCATTAAATTCGAATTTTAGAGGCGCCAACCTTCTGCGAAGGCCAAATGTTGGAAAAAAAGCAAAAAGGATCGGAGTAAATCTCCAAAATATTTCAAAATAAGAACGAGAAAAATAACTAAATGCTTACCAACTCAAAGTCATAGCAATTATAATGCCAAGAGCTATATACGAAATACAGTTCCGCATTTATAGTGAAAATATTATAACTAAATTAGGTTATATATAATATACTAAAACATAATTAATAAATTAAACTATAAATTTAATTTTTTTAAAAACCATTATAGTAACTTATTTTAATATGAGATTACACTTCAAATAATATTATGCAATCTTAAATTTAAAAGATGCAATCTAAATTCTAAAAAAAGTGGCGCCATCTACCTATGTAGTGATGTACTAAAATCTAAATGAATCCCATAAATATGATTACTTCAAAAGAATTAATTCCAAGAGACTATTAATTTAAAGGTGTTAAAATTTTTTTCTTAACATAAGCAAACATGAAATTAATAGGAAATCCCATATCTCAAAGCATTTTCAAAAATGTATCGATATATGATCACTGTTTTTTACTGTCTGTGATTAAAATAGTGCTTCTATGGATATAATTCAGAACGATGTTTCTATAAATTTGAATACTTATATTGTTATTCCAAAATGGTAGCCTATTTATATTAAACTGAAAAGTGTTTCTTTTATCATAAATCTCAGTGCTTAATTTATTATCAACTATTTTGATTTCAAGATCTAGAAAATCTGCAGAAGAAAAACCTTCATTAGTTTTAAGCAAAATTAAATACTCTGGATAAAAGTCAATAAGTGGTGTGTATTCTTCTACTTTTGAATAAATTAATAAATCATCAATATACCTATACATGATATAGGAATTATTGTAATTTATTTCTTTTTCATAATAGTGTAAATATAAATT
>BGPR01004776.1:0-105448 GCA_013235015.1 Araneus ventricosus
TTTTTTTTCTTTTTCAACGTTCATAGAGGATTAATATAAGTGGTTTGATTACTAAAATTGAACATAAAAGAGCAAGGGATGGCAGATTATTCGTTTTTTTTTACTCTTCATTATGCCAAATAGTAGAGTAAATTTTTGTACTCCGATCACACAAACTGGCTATTCAGTTAGTAGATAGATAAATATATGGCAAAAATTTTAAAGGGTCATCATAATTGTGAGTCATACATCACACTGAACTGCATTGCATTGGTTTCTGCACTGCAAAAGTCTGCAGACAAACTAACTGAAAAGGCTGAGAAAAGTAGAGATTTTCAATCTATTGCAGAATCCAATAGTTTTAAGAAAACAGCCAAAGAAAGGGCTAATGAAGTCAAAATGATCATTGAAAAAATTGAGGCTTTAACAGAGCAACTGAAAATGTAAATTTAAAGTATTTTGAAGTTTATTTAAATGTAAATAAAGGTTTGTTGATTCGTGCCTTTCTCTTGCTTCCCCCCCCCCCTTCATTCCCAAGCAGTGGTCGAGGTAAGAATAGAGGTTCTTGTGGGGCTAACAATTTTTTAAAGAATTTTGTTTCAGCTAATGTGTTTGTGAAGTGAGCTACGAAGAAATGTTTAGTAGTAGTTTGTGTAAAATTAGCATCTAGTAGTAGTACACTATGGCTAATAGCATGGACGCCCATGCCCGGGGGCAAGGATGTGACGCGGCCCCCTCTAGCTCTCAGGGAAGGGAAAAAATATAGAGTAGTCGTGTGTTTTTCTTTCAAGAAAATGATTTAAAAGTCGAAAAAGAATTAATGTTCAAGAAGGTCTAAAACGTAAAATGCGAGTTGAAACTTTGAATTTAGACGACAGAATTTTTTTTGTCCTCAGCAGCAAAGAGCAAAAATCCCTGGTTTTGAGGACAAAGTGTTTGACTTGTTCGGCAGGAAAAAAAGAAATTTAAAGTTTGCTTTTTCAGATACATATTAGTGTCAAATCCATAAACTAACCCATGCACAGTAATTTACCTTACAGTTTGCTTTTTATATCAATACCAGTGTAAAATCTTATGAGGTGTACATTTTTAGTATGTTTTCTGTATTAAAGTATAAGGACTTTGCTCCCTGCATTTATGTTGCTAATTATTCACTGGTTTCAATAAAGTAGTTAAAATAACCTGTTATTCTTTTTTTTTTTATAGATTATGAGTACCGTGGCCTAGTATTTTAGTAACAGGACAAAGTTTTTAACAAGGTCGGAACTGGAACTTTTTTATGGCTACTTACAAGTCGTCATTCGTCTTCCAAATATTAAAAAAAACTCCATACCCCCAGGTCTAGCCCTCCTCTACAAACTATCATATGGGCGCCCTTGGCTAATAATAAGGGTGCTTGAATTGTGATCTTGAAACTCACTTTGCATTGTAGATTTTGGTTTACTAACTGCGAGGTGTGCAAAACATGTGCCTTTGATACTTTTCACTTAAGCATCTAAAAGTCATAAGTAAGAAAGTGATGACGCATTTGAAAATTAAAGTTGAAAATATTTGATTTAAATTTATCCTTTGCACTTTTGTGTTCTAAAATATTTAATTTTATGGTCCTTGAATTTTTGAAAAAAAGGTCCTTGAAAGTCCTTGAATTTTTTTCTTCAATAAGAGTGGGAACCCTGTAAAATTAATTCATCTTGCCACTTTTTACTATTAGTTATATAGTGGTTGTCATTAATCAATATATGATGAATAAAATAATTAAAATCTATAATATAATTATCTCTCATTCAGGTTTAACCCTGTACAGGTTACATGGTCATGTGGCATCTAACAGACACCTGTTTGCTCATTAATAATTGTACATATTTTATTTTTATTTCAATAATATCCTTCATTTTATTTTCATACGTTTATCTATGAATTTACTGTATCTTATATGATTTTTATTGGGGAGGAGAACAAAACAAACTTTTTTTCAACCATGTTTTAGCAACGAAATAAAATGGAAGCCATGTGACCCATCCCGGGTTAAAAATGAAAAGCTGAAATTCAGCTTATAAAGCATTGACAATGCTTTACAAACTGACCTGCCTATACCTTTATTTTAGTTAACAAAAATTCTAACTTTTCAAACTCGGATTTTGGTTTAAAAGTCACTGGAAGAATTTCATTCTTATCTTTGTGGGCAGATTCTCTATTTTATTGCTATTTAAACAACTTTCAGCAATTTCCCTTGTGTATACATTGTATTATTTCACAAGTCTATCAATTGAATCACTTCTCTACTGTTTGATCAGCTGGAGTTCCTAGGCAATAAAGCTCCTAGACCTCCAATTCTTTGATTAAGAAAAACTAAAATGTCTGGTTGTTTTAGGTGATTGAGGAGAAAAATACGATAGCAGAGCAACTTCAGACTGAAACTGAATTATGTACCGAAGCGGAGGAAACCAGATTTGCGACTTGCTGCCAGAAAGCAAGAATTGGAAGAAATTTTGCACGACCTGGAAGCCAGAATCGAAGAAAGGAAATCAAAATTTGTCTGCTGAAAAGAAGAAACTGCAATTGAATATTCAGGACTTGGAAGAACAGTGAGTCCAGTGTTGTCATTTCTAAATATTTTGTAATAGTTGCTCTCTGCATAAGATTTAGCAAGGAATTGTGATGTGCTAAAATTTAGTTGTCCGAGTTTTTGTTTTTGAGTTACAATTTGTTATGTATTATGAGCTTGCTTAGTGTATTGTTTGACATTAGAATTGAATTTCAGATATTTGTATTTTTCTTTAATATTTAGTATTGTCTAACAGTATATAATCTTATCAGTGGCGGATTTTGACGATATGAGGCTTGAGGCTCAAAATTATTCTCAGGCCCCCTCAAAAAAAAAAAAAAAAAAAAACTATTGGTGATACAAACAAACGTGTAACATAAAATAAATTACTTATGCTTTTAATTCTAGGTCTATGTTTATTTTTGTTATTCAGTTTGAATCTAATTCTTATATTGTTGTTTATCTGATTTCTAGCATTTATTTTCCCTCATTTTTACAAAGAATATACTTACTCTTGGCACAGTATATGTGCTATGTCATTTTTCATAACGTTATGTTTAGGGTTGCAATAATTTCCAGGTATCGATACGGGATGTTTAAGTGCTAAATAAATAAAACATGAAAAAAGTGGTGTTGTATTATGTGCCTGGGTCGGGAAACAGACCACGCCGTAGTTAGAACAAGAACAAGCTTTATTGCATACAGCCAGATGGGAAGAGAGCGAGCATGCTCTGTACAGCCTTTATATATCATGTCGCGCATGAATACACTACACGATTCTTTCTTTAAAACAAAGAAAATTTCAAACAATTTCATAGAACATTAAATTATTATAATATAATAATAATAAAATAATATTATAAAATATATTTTAATATATTTAAAATTTAATATATTAAAATATATATAAAAATAATAATATATAATAATAATAATATAATAATAATAAAATAATATTATAAAATATATTTTAATATATTTAAAATTTAATATATTAAAATATATATATAAATAATAATATATAATAATAATATAATAATAATAATAATAATATAATAAATAATTAAATTATTAATAAACAAACCTATGTTATGAATTATACTTTAAACTTAACATTAAAACTTGGCAACATAACAGCTAGGTGGTTTTAGAACTCTGCCGTATCTGGTTCGATACGGACCCTTGTGTGGACTTCTGGAAACAGGCTCTTCAGAACTAGATTCCTGGCTAGATTGGAAATCCGATGCAGGTTCATCAATTGGCTCTTGAGGTCTTACTGTAGGTGTTGACTCTGGAATAGCGCCACTGGTGGAATTTTCCTCCGAATCTGTAAAATTCTTAAAAGACGAAAAGTCAGAACATTTATTTGATCTCAAAAGTATCCGATTTCTTGTTCTTATTTCTCCGTTATGTGTTCGAATACGATAAGATCTAGGAATTTTATTCTGGTGTAACACTTATGCCGGTTCCCAGTGACAAACTCTATTTCGCACGAGCACAGAACTTCCAGGTTGTAATTCGGGCAAAGTTCTGCAATAAGATTTAAGCATTGTACGTCTATCTCTAAACTTTTTCTGATAGTTGTAATAACTCTCATTTTGGACTCCTCTATGTGTCGACAAACTTGGCAAGACTGTAGAAAGTTTGCGATTCATTAAGAGCTCAGCGGGGGAGTAAATAGATCCCAGAACTGAGTATCTCGGTATAACAACAAAGTCAAATAGAGATCTTTAGAGTCTGCTAACGTTTTCCTAAAAATTTATTTTACAGTCTGTATGGTTCTTTCTACTTGACCATTGGATTTAGGATACTTAGCACTAACCTTTACATGCTAAAATTTCCAACTTTTAGCAAAACAATCAATCCTCGGCAGTTGAATGGCGGTCCACCATCACTTATTAATGCCGTGTCTCGCAAAAATGGATTTGATTGCGGGTATTACAATTGTAGCTTGTAAACTACTAATTAGCTGCACTTCAATAAATGTTGAATAGTAGTCTACTACCTCTACGTAATTTTTACCATTGAAATAGAAGAAGTCTATAGCCACTTTGACCCAAGGTGAAGTTGGAAACTCATGTGGAATTTCCGGCTCCGGTGCATTACCAATTTGAAATTTAGCACAAACTGGACATTTCTCTATCATTTCTTTGCCAAACACACATGTTCGAGCCATGCTTATAGTTTTAACAATACCAAAATGTCCTTCATGCAATCCATTCAAAATCTCTCTCCGCATACTTTCCGGTACAACTATTAAATCAAGCTTTAATAACAAGTCATCAACAAAATGCAACTCATCTTTATATTGCAGATACTTTTTAGCCGATAAACTCCCTCCCTTACTGCTATCCCAACCACATTCTAACAGTGATTTTAGTTCCTGCACTAAAGGATCACTTTTATTAGCGTCGCTTATTTCTTGCAGTTTAATATCAGAAATTGGTAGACTATCTAGAACAGATAAAACTAGAGTCTTCCTCGGGGGTTGGAAAGTGGTTTTTATTTAAGGGTGCCCTTGAAAGTGTATCTGACACAAACATTTCTTTTCCAGGTTTATAGAAAATTTCATAATCGTAACACTGTAATTGCAAGTAAAACCGTTGCATCCTCGAACTCATGACTGACAAAGGCTTTTTAGACATAGCTATCAGTGGTTTGTGATCAGAGTAAATCTTAAACTTAGTTCCATAGACATACTGGTGAATCGTTTTGCATCCATATACAACATCTAAAAGTTCTGTCTCAATATGAGCGTAGTTACGCTGCGCTGGAGTCAAAGTAGATGAAGCGAAAGCAATAGGCTTACCCCTTTGCTGTAAAACAGCTCCTAAACCAAATGCAGATGCATCCACAACAATCTCAGATTCAATCCTAGGGTCGAAGAATGCTAAACCCGGGGATTTTGTAATTTGCTCTTTTACCTGATCCAATATTTTATTATAGGAAGGATTCCAAAGCCAAACACTATTGTTCTTAATTAACTCTCTAAGCGGAGCAGTAAATGTTGACAAATTTGGAAGAAACTGTATTGCTTGCATGTTGAGGCGTTATGTAACTAGGCAGCTCTTAACACAAATGACATTTATTGACGCACACACACACAACCACAGGTTACAAGAATTCGATTCCAAACATAAACAAACCGTGCTACAGTTACAGCTAAGCGCGGGGTTCACAGGCTTTGTTTATAGGACATCTCCCTTCCTTTGTAATTTAAAAGTCAAGTCTCTCAGGAGGTCGGACAGTCCTACCACTTCTGGTCACATAGGGATCAGTAGATGCTTTTGTAGATGAGCTAGCTCTTTCAGGGTAAGTCTTTGGAGACTGGGGTGATAACATCAGAGGCGGACATCCTGGATCGGCATCGGCAGGAGAGTGTTGGTATCCCGTGACATCAGAGTCGTCCTCTGGCTCAGGTTCTGGATGAAAAGCTGGTGAGGGAATCAGGTGTTTTCGGTTGCAGAACTTTCCCAGTTACCCTTCTATCAGTAATCCACACGTTCTGACCTGGATCTAATTTATCAAGATTTCTAACACCATGATGTTTATCATAGTTCGTTTTCTGGCCTTCTATTCGTCTCTCCTCTTTAGCCTCGAGAACTTTCTTGTTCACTGAGTATGGCTGTAGTTGGGTCTTAGCAACAGGAAGGGTAGTGTTGATTCTCCTACCCATAAGCAATTCCGAAGGGCTAAAACTATTCTCTAAAGGAGTTGCGCGATAGGCCATTAATGCAAGATAAGGATCTCTAGATTTCTTTATGCGAGCTTTGACTGTTTTCACTGCTGCTTCTATTAGCCCGTTGCTTTGAGAAAATTTGGGGCTATTTGATATGTGTGTAAAGCCATAACTTTTTTGCAAAATCCTTGAATTCTACAGTCTTTACTGGATCAAATTGTGAGCCGTTGTCTGAACGGACAACATCTGGGATTCCATGACGTGAAAAGATTGATTTGCAATGATTTATAATTTCAACAGAAGTCAGTCTGTCAAGCCTGGCAATTTCAGGGTAAATAGAGTAGTAATCTGAAATCAGAAGGTACCATGAATTCTTGTATTTAAAAAGATCAAGACCTAAAACTTCCCAAGGTCTCTCTGGAAATGAAGTTGGAATTAAGGGTTGATGGCGATTACTTGACTCTTGTATACATGCAGTGCAACTCTTTACTTTCTCTTCAATTACTTTGTTTATTCCAGGCCAGTACACAGAGCATCTGGCTCGAGCTCTACATTTGGTAATGCCCAGGTGACCTTCATGAATTTGATTCAGCACTTCAGCTTGATGTGACTTTGGAATGATGATTCTGCAGCCTCTCATCAGCAGTCCATCTTGAACTGATATTTCATAACGGTTTTGCCAGTATGGTGCACATAGTGTATCAATTTCTTTCTTTGACGGCCATCTTTTCAGTACATAATCAGTAAGCTTTTGGCAAGTCTCGTCCTTCAGCTGTGCAACTCTTAGTTCATCTAATCTGCGAGATGATGCTGGAAGAGAACTTGTAATCATTTGAATGAACGCATCAATTTCGGCTTCCAATTCTTCTCTTTTGTAGGGAACTTCTGAGGGTTTCTTGACAATGCATCTGCGGCGAACAATTCCTTTCGTTGAATATGTACAATTGTATAAGAAAACTTCATCATTCGCAACTTGATCCTCTGTAATCATGGAGACAAGTCATCTAAGTTTTTCTTGGAAAATATTGGAATGAGAGGTTTGTGGTCTGTCTCTATTTTAAAATGTATTCTTGTCAGATAATCTCTAAATTTTTCGCATCCCCACGCGACAGCAGGGCTTCCTTTTCAATTTGAGCATAACGACTTTCCGTTGGGGTCAAAGTCCTAGATGCATAGGCTATTACCGATCTTCTTCCATCAGTTTGCTTTTGGCAAATTGTAGCTCCTAAGCCATACGATGAAGTATCTGTGGTAATTGTAGTTTCTTTTCCTGGATCAAAGATCATTAGCACAGGATCTGACAACAGTATTTTCTTCATTTTCTGAAAAGCTGCTTCTTGTGGCGCTTCCCACACAAAAGTCACTTTATTGCTTAGCATAGAAGTCAGAGGGAAAAGTATATCCGAATTGTTAGGAACGGATCTTGCTAAATAGTTAGCCATGCCCAATAGTTGCTTCAGTTCCTTTTTATTCGTTGGCGGCTGATAATTTTCTATCACAGCAATTTTATCAGGATCCGGGTGAATTCCTTGTCCATCTATTATATGACCTAAAATTTTAATAGATGTCTGAGAGAAAATACATTTCTTTGCATTTAATGTCATACCAGAGTTCTTTAATCTCTTGCAGACTTCTGTGAGTCGTTGGTCATGTTCTTCTTGAGTAGATCCCCATATTAAAATATCATCCATGTGACAAATTGTTCCAGGTATACCTTCTAACATTTGAGACATCCTTCTTTGGAAGTGCTCTGGAGCAGAGGAGATACCGAAAGGCAATCTTTGAAATCTAAACCTTCCAAATGGGGTGATAAATGTGATGAGATAGGATGACTTTTTATCCAGAGGAATTTGCCAGAAACCAGAATTAGCATCCAGTTTCGAAAAACTTTGGCTCCATTTAAGAGATTTAAAGAGTATTCTGCCTTGGGTAATGGGTGCAGCTCCCGCATAACATTTTTGTTGAGTTCTATCAGGTCTACGCAGATCCTTACATTACCATTACTTTTTGGTACGATTACTACCGGTGCACACCATTCTGTCGGTTTTAAGGCAGGTGTGATAACCTTTTCCTCCACCATTCTTTCTAATTCAGCCTTAGTTTGCTTTAAGAGAGCAATCGGCACACGTCTGGGACAAGTGATAGCAAATGGAATAGCTCCTGGTTTCAATTTGATAGAATAGCATCCCTTCATTACCCCAAGTCCTTTGAAAAGTTCTGGAAATTTAGCTTTTGGATCAGCTACAGAAATCTGGCAAATAGAATTCAAATTTGCACCCACCTGTATTTTTTAAAACCTTCTAAGTATATAACCATGAGTAAAATTAAAAACGAATCTGTTAATTTATCAGCGAATCAAGTAGAGAAAGTTAATACTAGTGATTTATGGCATGAAAGATTTTGTCACATTAATAATGATTATATCTTAAATACAAGTAAGAATAATAGTGTTAAAGGACTTCCAAAGTTGTTTGGATTAACTGAAGATTGTATTTCATGTAAACTTGCTAAGTCAAGGAGAGCGTCTTTCAAATCAATGGAAAAAATAAGGTCAAAACGTCCTCTTGAGTTGTTACATATGGATTTATGTGGTCCACTTCCAGTTTTATCTCAGGGTGGTAATAGATACTTTTTTACGATAGTAGATGATCTTTCTCGTAAGGTTACTGTTTTTCCCATCAGTTAAAAATCTGATGTTTTTCAGACATTTATAAGATTTCAGAAAAGGGTTCCGAAAAGCCGAAAGGTTCTTAAATAGAAAGGTAATTTCTGTTAGGACTGATGGAGGACTTGAGTTTTGTAACCAAGAGTTTGAGAAATTTCTTGATAAATTGGGGATTCGTCACGAAAAGACTAATCCGTACAGCCCTGAAATGAATGGTATAGCCGAAAGGTTTAATCTTTGGATGGTGTTAAAGCTTTATTAAAGTCCAGCGGTATGTCTCAAAAATTTTGGGCAAAAGCTCTGTTGTGCTTCACTTACGCTTGGAACCGAGTTTGCCATAAAAACAAGAAAACTCCATTTGAGTTTTATTCTGGTAGGAAACCCTCGATCTCTCATTTAAAGAAATTTGGTTGTGTAGCTTATGTTGGAGTCCATAAACAGACCAGAAAGAAGCTCAACATGCGAGCTAAACTAGGGATAATGTGCGGGTATGCACAAACAACTAAGGGTTACCGAATTTTATTATTAGAGGATCAAAGAGTTTTAGAAACTATTAATGTCAGGTTTGATGAGACTAAAAGGGGGGTCGAGTTAGTGCCAGATTCTAAAGGTTCAAGGTTCACTTTATTTAAAGATTTTCCAGAGGATGGTGATACTTTCTCATTGACAGATGATGATTTAATTAATCGGTCAGAATCTCCTAGAGTAGTTGAAAGTGCATCTAAACCTATAGTTGAGATAAGAGAAATAACTAGTTTAGAACAAAATGTAATTCCATGCAAATCAATTGATTGGGTACATAAGGCTCGTAGTGATGGTTCCAGAATAGATATTTATTATGGTATTGAGGGAACTAATGTTAGACTGCGATCATTTAATGACGTTGTGATATTCGTTACAAAATATTTTGTTATTTCTAAAGTTTTATCTTTAAAATGTAGTGTGGCAATACAATATTTGTCTTACGAGCGTTGCCTAGCAACGCACGAAAAAGATGTTAGATATTATAAGATTTAAAAATGAGTTGTTAGAGAGAGAGACCAAAATGTAACTGTAAAAAACTGATGTTGATAGTCCAACGAATGAACGGTATTATGGTGCAAATTTCTATTAAAATAAAAGTGTTTTTTTATAAAAAGTCTGTTAATTCATCCTGAAATACACTACAACGTATTGGGTTATTGCGAGAGGAATAAAATTCAGTGCGATAAAAACTTAATTTTAGTGGAAAGAATACCGAGTCGGGCAAAATCACGGACTTGTTAAATTTAAATGAAGCAAACTTATTAGAAGTAAGAATCCCGAGAACTTATAAAGAGTCTATTAAAGTACCCGAGGCTTCAAAATGGGAGGATGCAATGAACCAATAATTAAAGGTTATGTATGAGCGCAATGTTTGGGAGCTCGTAAAACCTCCAAAAGATGCAAAAACATTGGGAAATAGATGGGTATATACGTTAAAGAGAAATGAGCAAAATGAAATAGTTACTTATAAGGCTTGTTTAGTTGCACAGGGATTAAATCAAATTAAAGGAGAAAGTTATGACGAGGTTTTTAGTCCTGTTGTAAATTTCTTTTTATACATCAAAATTCATATATTGATAAAGTTTGTAATTTGTATTCCAAATTTAAGTTTCCAATAAGCTCGTTGCCTATTCCTAAAGGACAGGTATTGTCCAAATTAGATTCACCTTGTACTAAGCAAGAAGTTGAAGAAATGTCTAATCTTCCTTATAGAAATTTACTAGGATCATTGGCTTTTATTGCTGGAAGAACTAGACCAGACATAATGTATGCGGTGAACCTATTATCACAATTCCAGTCTAATCCTGGTATTAAGCATTGACAAATTTTGTTAAAATTGTTAGGTAATTTACAAAGTACAAGAAATTATAAATTAGATTTGTCTAAAGTTAATAATTTGAATCTTAAATGCTATTCAGATTGACTCCGCAGATAATAGGGATGATAGAGTTTCTATTGATGGGTATATTTTGTTCCTGGATGAAACTCCTATTTCATGGAGAACGTTCAAACAAAGGTGCGTAAGTTTATCCACAATGGAGGCTGACTATGTAAGCCTTACGGAAGCAGCTAAAGAACTGATCTGGATAAAGAATGTTTTGAACAATGAATGTTTAAACTTAAAGGATTGTTTATTATATTGTGACAATCAGGCGGCAATTAGTTTTTCCAATTCATCATTTGAGAACCAGAGAACTAAACATATAGATATAAAGTATCATTTTTTAAGAAAGTTTATGACAAGGTATTTGAATTAAGGTATATACAAAGTAAATTAAATTTGGCAGATATTTTTACTAAGCCTATGGTTAAGGAACAATTAATGAGATTCTGCATGGAGATTTTTCAAATCTAAAATTTTAGAAAAATTACAATTTTTGTCACTCTGATCAGTGCCTGACCAGTTGACCTGGTACAAATCAGACCGTCTTTTTCAAGTTTTTGAGATCTTTCAAGTTTTTGTATTTTTTTCAATTGAAGTTTTTTGTAACTTAATTTTTGTAATATCTTGGTTTAGTTTGTTTAGTTTAGTTATATTAACGTCCCGTTTTGAAGCAACACGAGGGCTATTTTGGGACGGACCTCGTTATTTTGAGCCACGGTCAGATGACGAGGACAACACCTGAGCTGGCACCCCCCTCTCTAAGCTTCCGCACCACACCAACGGGAGGACGTTTGGCCACTATGTATGACTTAGCGTTCAACAGGCCCCATACACGGCGGATCTTCAGTGTAATCGGGTTTCGAACCTGGAGCCCTCCGACTCCAAGGCCGAAACCCTACCACTAGGCCACCGCGGCCTCTTGTAATATCTTGGAGTTGATAAGAAGGGGGCCGATTGTTGGCATTAGAATCAAAGTTCTTATCAACTTCGGGATAAACGAGCTGACTCCATCTCGCACAGTGGAAAAGTGTAAACAAACTGTTGATGGTAATATGACGTCATCTGACGAGCGACTAATCAGATTTTCTTTTGGTATTTTCCAGTGCGCGGGATGGCATCGGGAATATATAAATCGCCCAGAAAGGGGTGAATATAAGTGCGTACTCTTTCTCTGTGACTTGATAGGTTGTAAGGACTGGTGTATTTGTGTATTTTTGCCGTAAGGCTTTCACAGTCCACAATGTTTCTCATTTGTACATAGTTCATCAATAACTGTTTGTCATCATTTATGTTTGTTGCCTTTTGAGAAGTCTTCCACACCAAATATGTCTTTAAGATTCCGCTGACACTATTAATGTTTGCGCTGCTGAGCCCTCAACGTCATTTGACGATGAGAAAGGCTAACAGTTTTGCGGGCTTGAATGGTAAATACGTATTCGCATAAATTTACTAGACATGACTTCTGTATATGACTTCAATATACAGGGTTACCTTTAGGTTTAACTTTATAAAATACAAAAATTAATAACGAATTAATTCAGGCAAAAATCAACTACGAATTTTTTTAAAAATGAGAGTGTATTTTAAAAAGGTTTTTTTTTTTTTTTCAGATATGTAATGCGCCGTTTCGGTGATCTAGGGGGTCGTAAATTAATAAAAATCAAAAATTTGTTTAGAGCCATTATCTGCGAAAATATTAAAACTGTTAGAAAAATAAAAGCATGTAATTGTAGGGAATTCTGTGCTCTTTAATTTGTTAATTCGCAAGTAGTGTGAAAACTGGATAGTTTTCGTGATAGTCAAGAAAAACGAAACCAGATGGCACACATATCTTCTGCTGAACGGTAGCCATTGCGAGTGAGTGAGGTATTGTTTTATGGCAGAAGGGCCCAAATGGGTCAGCGAATGGAAATCTGTCACTGAAACTGAGCTATCAAATTAAATGCCCCCATCGGGGGACACCGCGAGTTCGCGGAGGAGAGGCTGCCGTATAAGTAAGCAGGCTCTCGTCAACCTGATGACACAATAATGGTGGTGTAGCTCTTTGGGCCCACTTCCGATGACAGGTCGTACCCCGGTTATCCCGGGGGGGGGGGGGGGCATGAGCCGCTCGTAATGGGGGCTATTATGCAGGAACCACAGTGCCCGACTATGTTGCGGCGGCCGGTCATTCAATAGTTTACCCGGATACTTAGGCAGGGCGGAGTGACATTCCTTTTGGTCTTGGTCTATCAAATTAGATGGCCCCTTCTCTACTATAGTTAAGAGATAGCAGAGAAGGTGTCATCTAATTTGATAGTTCAGTTTCAGCCACCGGTGATAGATTTACAGTCGAAAAATTAAATTCATTCAGGCAAAACCGTTAAGTGGTTAAAAACAGTTTTTTTAATTTAATTTTTTCTCCCTTCCTCAGCTGCGGAGGAGCAGGCACTGGGCTTCCTACTTCTCGTTACTTATCTACTAAACGTGGTTCCCTCAGCTCCAGCACTGCCGATGATGGTTTGATTCTCCCTGAGGAAACCCTAAACGATGACAGCCAAGCATAAAATGCCATTCTTGCCAACCGAGTGTGATGAAACATTCCCAAGTGATGCGACATGTGACTGGAGGGAGGCGTTTTGACATCAGTTGTGACTCTTGGTGCTGGACTGTAAAATATGTGTGATGCGCATAGCATTAGAGAGAGGCTTGCGATTGCCAGAATTTTCAAAGGCATCCATGTATTTACTGACTGTGCTTGCATTTTGAAACTATTTTCAACTTTTATAAGGAAAATAAAAGAATAACTTTATTTTTTTGTCTATGTTTCTTGTATCGTTATTTTTATATGAAAAAAATTGTATGCAAAAGTACCATTTGATATGTATAATATGAAAGGCTTTATTATGTTATTGTTTTCTAAAGGTTTTTGATCAATGCACTTTTTTTGTTGTTAAAAACATAGTTTCGAGTGCTAGTTGTTTGAAATTCAAGTAATTATTGTTGTTCGATTGACATGAAAATTCCTAAACTGTTAGCATTTATTCTGGTTGCTTCCTAAATTGAGAGTTGCGTAGTGTTGTATGATGAAAGTATGGAAATAGTACTCAGATTATGAATTTTATATATTCTTCCTCGTGATAATGGCTTCTGACGACTGTGGTTGTAAAAAACATTTTACAAGTTCGATACTTTGCAATTTTTCTTTTTGTAATTTTCTAGTAAATGCTATATATGAAACTTTTTGACAATCAAAACTGTGCTGAGACTTAGATTAATTTATGTACTTAAAATGAGGTAGAATAATTATTAAATTGGAACATTTCTGCATATCGTCAAATGGAAACCGCTAGTCACATTCATACACGAGATATAGGAAATACACTTGTTAAAATTGATTTTTAATCTGTTTGTGTTACTCTAAATTGCTATTGCTTAATTATTTCTTTTTGGTTATTGAATTCAAATTTTGAAATTTTATCTCCCTGCTGCAAGTCATTAAGTTGGACAGTTTTATTGATGTAACCAAATCAAATGTACAGAAGTTGTTTGAATGCAGTTCAAAATTCAAAAGTTTTTTCTAAATTCTTTGGTTCTCTTTTGTTTTGAGATTAATATTTGTTAATTATAAACTTATTTTGGATGTACAAGAAATATTTTGCAGAACTGAAATAATTTATCATGACCTTTTTTACTTTCTTGTATACGAAGTATACAAAGTATTGTAATTGTCAAAAAAAATTCGAACTCGAGAGTTTGACGAATTTCTACGTTTTGGAATTATACCCGTTTGTGAACACGATAACTCGAAAACTATTAGAGCTACAGGGATGAAATTCGGTTTGTGACCTTGACACTCAATTTTTAGGTTTCTATCAAATTTTGGACAAAATCCGTCTAGAGAAAGACTGTCTGCGTTCATGTGAACACTATAACTCAAAAACTTGAATAGCTAGATGGATAAAATTTGGTACACAGTTTTATCATCATGAATGTAGGTCCGTATCAAATTTTGGGCCAAATCCTTCAAAGGATTGACTGTCTGTCAGTCTGTATAATTTACTATTGAAACCAATCCGTTATCTCCACGCGCATGTGTACTGGAAGCACTCTTATGTGCACGCGAAAGCTAAGGAGTGAATTACGTCAGTTTGTCCTTGAGCCAGTAAGAGCGGAAAATCGGTACGCATCTCTTTGAATTTGATTCTTTACCTAGATATTTTTCAATCACTATATTGAAAAACCTTCTGATAGTCATTGGATTCTGGGTAACAGTAGGTTCAAATTTTTTTAGCCACTCGGGGGCAGGGGAAATGGCACCTTTTTGGGGAAGTATACAAGAAAGTTTAGGGGAGAACACTCCCGCTAGTTTTTCTACTACTGATCTGCCAAATGTTCTGTTTTCACGATTTTGAGAATTTGTCTGTGAATGTACATGAATGAGTGCTTTGGAAGTATTCATTTTTCTCTTTTTAATTATTTTTTGTTTACTAATTAAGTTCTGCATTTTAATAGATTTTATATGTCAAGCAATCAGAATTTAAATAAACATTTTACTGTTGAATTTTCAGTATAGTTGTTAATTCCTTGTTTTTCTCTTTGCTAAAATTCTAGTCGATTGAGATTTTACTATCCTACTAGGAAGCAGCCGTTGGTAATTAGGGTCAAAAATTGGTAAAAAACTATTTCATTAAAATATTTTCACACTGTATGCATAGCCTAGAGACATATTTATTGTATTTTACTGGGTGTCCACTCTAAATGTGGTCCAATACCCACTTTCTAAATCCTTAAAGATACGCATATACTTCCAATTGGAAAAATGCTTTAAATAGCACAAAGAATTATACTTCATGTTGTTTGAGTCAATAAATGTACTGCTGGAAAAATCATGAAGACTAAATGTTTATACAGTCCCCCGATCCTATTAGTCATATTTTGTAAAATAATCTTGACACACTAGCATTTTAAACACAAAATGAAGCAATCTTATGTGACTAAAATTGGCTGACTTATGAAAGAATATCACTGTTTTAGACCATTTCAATGGCCCCCTCGAAGGGAGATCCTCCAATCAATGGGCAGTGCTAACTCAATGTAGCAGCTGATTTGTTTAAAATTATCTTGGTTTAAAAAGAGCTAATCCAATGCAAACATAAGATATCTGGACTTCCTCCCGGAGAGTCAACCTACACTCTAAAACCTTAAGGTCGAGTCGGCTCTTTTGGGTATTGAATGAATGAAGATATCTGGACCTCCTCTGGGAGAGAGTCAACCTACACTCTAAAAGCTTAAGGTTGAGTCGGCTCTTCTGGGTATTGAATGAATGAAGATATTAGGACTAAAAATATCCAAAAGTAATGGTTGCTGCTGAGAGGATCACACATGATTAGTGGCAAATTTCACTCCCCTTAAAAAGATATCAACTCCCCAAGTTCAATTGCAGATTAATCTTGCTGTTAACATAATTTTTATAGGCTGCATACCAGTGGCAGACTGGGTCTGAAAATAGTGATTGCCATGTGTCAATAAAGCCCTATCGCATCTACAATGCCATCTTACTTTATATATTTTAATTTTATTTCTTACAAATATAATGAACGAAATTAATAAAAAATATTAAAAATTAATTATATTATTATTTAATAATTATAATAATAATTTAATATAAATATAGTTTATAAATACAGTTTTATGATTGAATATTAAATAATTTTTGGTTGTATCAGAATACTGTAATTTTAGAACTATATTGTAATTTTGAGAATTTTTTTAACCAGACTGAAAGTCCAAATTTTTTTACCCTTTTCAATTTTTTAAAATAAATATTTCTTACTGTTAAAGATTAACAACTCAAAAGTACAGAAGTGTATTATGCGTGGCCCACTTTATTAAGGGCAATCCAACAATACTCTCTAGATGACTGTGCAAATCTATCAATAATTGCTCTGCATCCAAATAATCTAACAATTCCATTTGAATCGAGAGTAAAATATGGGTTTCAAAGTTCTCCTCAGACAATGATTTTCTTAATATGGGCGTTCATATCATTAGCTTCGAAATTTCCCTTATATCATTGTTCGATTTCAAACTTCTTAAAGACAAAGTTCTTTTAAATTTAATTTCGTATTTTCAATCCATGCAGGTCTATTAGGATACAAACCGTAACAGGAAAACATAAGTTTTGAGTAAAAGAGGAAAAACAAGCAATAATGGTAGACATTACATAGAAACCACCTTAAATATAATTAAAAACTGTTATTTAAATTAACTCTTAATAAATGTGAATACAAAAGATAATGGATAATTAAATACTTGTGAGTAATTCATCGGTTCTTATTACCATTAAGAAAATTCGTCACGCGTTTGGCGGGTGAAGACTATTTCCAAAATTCACGAAATTTTAGGCAAATGCGTTGTTTACAAGTGCCTTTGATAAACAAAAAAAAAGCAGATTGGAATTTCTAATATTTGATCACTTTGGTGGTTATTTAAGCAAAACAGCCTACAATTCCTTAGCTTTCGAGCATATATTTTGACCAAGGTGACACTGACAAGACTTAGAATTCAGAAACAGGCCTGGGCTAAGCCTAATCAGCTCCTTTATGCAGTGGCGATATTAAGGGGAAATGGCTAATGGATAACTGTAGCTGTGAGTCGGGGGGGGGGGGGATTTTTAAGGGAAAAATTAAATGTAATAAAATAATATAAAATTAAAGGATTTTTAGGATAAAATTAAATCGTGACCTTATTTTAGCAGTATAAAATAGGAATTATAAAAAAGCAACAGTGTTTGGGAAAACTAGCTATTTTTTAACTAAATTTTTAAATTTTATTGTCTACCTTTATATTATCGTGTCTTTTAGATGTTTGTAAATTTTTTGCGTCTGCACTATATTGATAATTTGAAATGAAGTTTTATTGACATAAATATATAAAAAATATGTTTTACCTTTACATTTTTAAATGTGTAAACATTTTTTTCTTTGTTAAAACCTACACATTTATTGAAGAATTTATATAATAATTATGCCGCCTGTTATGTAACTAGCCGCCTGTCAAATCTCATCCCTCTAGCTCGTTTCGGTTCAAGTCGTCATACAAATATACATCAGAACGACACACTGAACACCACCTAAGGACATCATCTGGAATATTTCAGAAATCTACAATTTAAATGTAACTAGTTGCCTGCCAAAATTCCATTGTCTAGCTTGTTGCGGTTCAAGTGGTCATACACATATGCATCTTGATCACACTGAGCGCCTAAGGACCTCGTTCGGAGTTAGTCTTTTATGAAATGAATTGAAAGACTAGATTTAAATTTCGGGCTTTGTTTCTAATTAACATATTTATAAATTTTTTATCACTAATTTCTTTGTGCCTCTACAATTGTTTGAATTTCTATTGATTTAATTTATAATTTATTTAATTAGAAAATGCACTCTACAGAATAATCTCTAATTACAGAGTGCATGATGCAGAAACAAATACTAAAATAGCCGTAAAACACAAGAGTAATAAAAACAACAGATAGACACAGAAATCACTATAGAACAGAACACGAATTTAAAAAGGACACAAAGTAGAAACACTTCAAGAACACAAAAGCTGCAAACATTCAGTCTTAAAAACACCGTAAGACATTAAACACATTAAGATAATAAGAGTACCTGTTAAAATAGCAGAATCAGAACTTTATTTTATTCTCGTTTTTTAATTGTAGGAACAGAGTTTCGAAAGTTATTATATTAGTAATATTTATTAATATATAAATTATTATTTATTATTAATATAATAATTAATCTATATATTCAAAATAATTTGGTAAAAAAAACCTTCACTGAGTCCGCCAGCCTCAACCACTGGACCGGTTTTGACATTTTTTTTTTCATTTGAAAGGTTATGACATGTAGATATGTCATCAATGGTTTTTGCATCTCACTGGAAGACCAGATATCCTCAATTGCCAATGTCAAAGCCTTCATGGAAATATCGTTTCCATTCCTAACTGCTTGTCGGTATTCGCGTAATGTTCGCAGCTCTCAATACAGGATCTTCGAGAGCTAGCATCTGCTCTTCCGTGAGAGGTTCATTTGCGATGCTGTTCACTGGCTGAAAACAAAGAAATTTCCCCTCCTCCTGTTCGCATATCTTTCTTCTCCAGGTCTACGGTAAAGTTAAGTTTTTTTTTTTTTTTAAGAAAGTCCATGTCGAGAGTGCATGGTTCGGTTATATCGGCTACATAAACTCAATATTGGAATTTTCTCGATCTTAATTCGATTAATTCATCCAGTTTCCCAGTTAGTCCTGCTTTTTCACCAGTGGCAGTCGTTAAACAAACGTTAGGTGTCGTGCAAATAAGTCAGTGGCGAATCCAGGATTCGGGTCGGGGGGGCGGCCGCGGGGGTCATAAAAACTTTGTATCGTAGTGACGAATGTCAAACCTCGTGGCTTATGTAAACCAAAACACTTGAACTTTACAGACTTTCCTCACCTGACAATAAGAATCATAAAGAACACTACAATACTTTCGATAATTTAATAAAAAATGCAATGAAATAACTAGCCAAAAAAATGTTTTTGACCGCGTCAACGCTACAAGTACAAGTGGAACGACTAGAAAAGTAGGAAAATTTTCAAGCCAGAAAGCAATGTTATCACGATTTTATTGTTATTTTTTAAAAATGAAAATTAGGAACAAAAGGTTGTAGTGGTTTTAAATAAAATCAAGAATTTTGGTTTAAACCAAAATTCTTGATTTCTCTGGGGGGGGGCTGCATCCCGATAGCTCCCCCTAGATTCGCCACTGCTTTCCAGTCGATTCATTAATTTCTGGGCCAAGTCTGCTCTCAGTAGAGTTACATTTTCACCAGTGTCCACCAGCATCAAACACGGGTTGCCACAGATAACCACCCTTCCAAGTTAAGTCCATTTTCCACTCCGCTAAGTGTGAAAACTTTCAGTCCCTCTTCAGGGGCTTTTTTCAGAAAAGGCTACCTTCGCCCCGTATAAAGGCTGTAGGTTGGTTTTCCTGCATGGGCGTAATATACTTGGCAGTTTCTCTGTACGTGTGCCCCTTTTTATTGAACTCCCAACAAGACACGTTTAGATTTCGTCGAGGCGAATCCGGAGGGGGGGGGGGGGGGGTAGCGGGCTGCAGCCCCCCAGAGCTAGACCAGAATTCTGTGTTTTATTTAAAATCACTGCATCTGTTTTTTCTTAATCTCCCTTCTTCCCATTTCTTCCTGGTTTTTGACAGGCTCGAAAATTTTCCCACTTTTGCAGTTATTCCACTCGTATTTGCAGCGTCGACGGCCGCTGTCAAAAAATGTTTTTGCTATATTATTTCATTGTGTTTTTTGTTAAATTATCGAAAGTATTGTAGTGTTCTTTATGATTCTTATTGTCAGGTGAATAAAGTCTGTAAAGTTCAAGTGTTTCGGTTTACATAAGCCATAAGATTTGACATTAATCACGACGATACAAAACTTTTTATACCCTAGACCCAAATCCTGGATTCGCCACTGCTGTCCACTAATTTTTCCAACGCACCCAATAGATTCAAATTTATCATTCGTTTCGAAATCGAAAGGTTCGATTAAGATTACGATGGAACAAAGAAAGCGATAAAAATAGGCAAAAAGAAGAAAAAAAAGGAAAATTGTAAAATAAATGGTAAAATGGTAAACATTTTTGGAAGAGCGGCTCGAAGAAATTATTTTGAATTCCATTAATAAACGACTGAAACATGCATTGTCGAGGTAATGATTGTTTCTTATAGTTCATATATATTATTTCTTTTATTGTTATTTTGTTCAACCTAATTTTAAATTGAAGTTCTTATTGAAAATGTTTTTACATATCAAAGAAGGTTAATTCAAAAATAATCTTCTCAAAATCAGATTTGAAGATCTTCGTTGAGAGCAACTAACTCTATTCAAATATTGCACATGCTATCGTCAGAAAGCTATAGTGGCTCCCAAAAGTGTTCTTACACTTACGATTTTCAATGAAATAGGGCTCTATACATTAATTAAAATTAATATTTCAGAATAGGTATTTAATAATAAGATCTATAATCTACTTTTAACAAAACTACATGAAATATTTTAAAAACATAGTAAAACTTTTTTTAAGAAAGAAATAATCTTAACAAAAACTTGATCTCACAAGTCTTCGCACACTTTAAAAAAATCTCTACATATTAGTAATTATTCTAATGTTTAGTTAAATTAATATTTAGTAGGATATCCTTTAGCATCCACAACAGCTTTTAAACGTTTGGGAATAGATTTCACTAGTTTTTTTGTAATTTCTGCATCAATGTTCATCCATTCTTCCATCATTACTGTTTTTAGTTCGCTTTTTGTTTTAATGTCGTGTTTTCATGCTCTATCCTCCAGTTCTCTCCAAATATGTTCTATTGGGTTTAAATATGGCGATTGAGGTGGTGTTTTCAAATTTTGTGGACAATTATAGAGACAACAGAGGCGAACGTTGAGAGCAGTGTGCTTAGGTTCCTTATCTTGATGAAAAACAAATTTGTTTCCAATATCCAAATTTTGGGATGATAATTTTAAATTGTCTCTTAAAATATTTAAATAAAGAGCATGATTGATTATGTCATCAATAAATACTAAATTACCTAGTCCTGATGCTGACATGCACCCCCACACAAGGACACCTCCACCGCCATACTAACTGTTCCAACTAAGTTCTTGGTATTAAGTTCCTCATTTTTTCTTCTCCATACCATTATACGTCTATCGGAACCAAAAATGTTAAATTTGCTTTCATCTGCAAATAAGACGTTCCAATACGTTTCGGGTTTATTTAACATTGATTTTGCGAAGGACAGCCTAAGCTTTCCGTTTTTCGCACTAACAAAAAATTTTCTACGGGCAGAACGCCCATTTAATCCAGCTGCTCTATGAACTCATCGAACAGTTTCAGTTGAAATTGAAGTAGAAAATTTTTCATTAAATTCCGCAGAAACTTTTAAAGCACTCAAAAGTAGATGAAAGTAGTGATTGTTGTTTCTTTACGACTACGAGCCATTTTTAAATAATAAATAGAATATTATGGTGTAAGCAAGCAAAAATTAAAGCCAAACGATTTTTTAAATACCACCACAATCCAAAAATAAAAATAAAGTAACAGACGATCATTTAAATTATGAATTTATCCGAAAATATTTCAGTGTACGAAGACTTTTGTGAGAAAGTTTGTTACTTTTTGATTAGTGATTTCTTAAAAATTATATATTTTTAAATATTATAAAATATATTACTATAATATAGTAATATATAAAATATATTACTATATTTTTAAAATATTGCATGTAGTTTTGTTTAGATTCTTATATTAAATGCCTTAATATAAGATAATTATTTAATAATCTCATTATTAAATCCTTATTCTGAAATATTAATTTTAATTAATGGATAGAGCATTAATATTTAATTTATTGAAAATCGATAGTGTACTAACACTTTTGGGAGCCACTGTATATATTGAAATTCCAAATCCCTGATTGCCTTTTTTCAAGAACTTTTGGATTTAATTTATATGCAATTCTCTATTTATAGTCCTAAATGTAACTGTGTTCATATGTTATGTTCACCTATGCTCTTATTGGCGTTTATTAATATTAAGTTTTTGCAAAGAATGAATTTCAGGAATCCTAAATTTTATGAAAAGTTCGTATTATCCTCCAAACCTCCATACGAACTAAAGCGGGACATTCACAACTTTTCCACTCCTCATTTTTTGGAAAATACTGCGTCGAAACGTTTCGTCAATGTCACGAGGAGAAAATTGGTGCGTGGAGTTGCGGTTAGACTGGATCCAGCCTCAAATGGAGTCGAACAGTGTGGTCTTCAATGCCCAGCTTAACGAACTCCACCATCGGGCTCGAACTCATGCGAGTCGCCATCGCGCGATAATGCTCCATACCACCGGCCGATAATGCCGATCACCGATGATCCGATCCTTCATTGGGCGATTTTTCGTGCGATGAACAGAGTCTATCAATCTTGCCGATAATGCAAATGCCTCATCAGCGATAATACGAATCCACCATCGAGCGACAGCTATCTCACCCCCGTACTTGAACAAAAATTACACCATCATAGTCGTGGTCATAAAGCATGATGGGGCTTTCGTCCAATAACCTGACAACTAGTCGTGCGGCCTATGACCGGAAAGAGCATGCGTTCTAACCGATTTCGGCACGGGGAAAAATTGACTCCATATTTGGGCAAATATGAGAATTCGACACCCTCACAGTGGTGCCACGTGAATGTCGTAAACCCCATGTAAAATGCGTGTTAATATATATTCACGTACTCCACCATCGGGCTCGAACTCCTGCGAGTCGCAATCGCGAGATAATACTCCATACTACCGGCCGATAATGCCGATCACCGTTGATCCGATCCTTCATCGGGCGATTTTTCGTGCTATGAACAGAGTCTATCATTCCTGCCGATAATGCAAATGCCTCATCAGCGATAATACGAACCCACCATCGAGAGACAGCTATCTCACCCACATACTTGAACACAAATAACACCACCATAGTCGTGCCACGTGTATGGTCATAAAGCATGATGGGGCTTTCGTCCAATAACCCGACAACTAGTCGTGCGGGCTATGACCGGGAAGAGCGTGCGTTCTAGCCGATTTCGCACAGGGGAAAATTGACTCCTTATTTGGGTAAATATGAGAATTCGACACCCTCACAGTGGCGCCACGTGATGGTCGTAAACCCCATGTAAAATGTGTGTTAATATACATTATTTGTTATTTTATTATTATTAATTTATTTATTTAATTATAAATTATTATTATTTATTATTATTATTTTATTATTAATTAATTTATTTAATTATAAATTATTATTATTATTATTTATTATTGTTACATATAAATACATTATTTATCAGTATGTCGAACGTACGATTCGACGAACAAGCCTCCTGCCTCCATAAAATTCCAATTTTTTTGTGCAAAGCTATGCATAGTCCTTCAATTTTTTTCTGTATTAAGGAAATTGCGGCCACAATCTGCAATTAGGTGTTACATGCTCCGAAGAGCTAATTATCTTTATAACGGATACATCTCTAACTAGCTTCCAACAAAATTATTTTTTATCTATTTCATTATCTTGTTCTAAAATTTGTTTTACCAATTGCAGTTATTACTAGATAGATAGAGATGTACTAATAGATAATAGGTACTAATATAATATATATATATAGGTAATAGGTACTAATATAATATATTATGATAGATAAGGTAGTAAAATTTTGAATAATTAAAGAATTGTTTTAAGTTATGGGGTTGAAAGACGAAGTTAGAATGAAAACATGGAATCTAGCCTGAGAAATGATATTTTTTCAAAAAATCATAGTAAATTATGATTCAATTAAACTAACATATTAACTAACATATATATTATATATAAAAATGAACTGTATGGTCTACACAAAAGGATATAGAAAGTTAGTTAACACTTACCGGTTACTTAACTTTTGGCCTGACATCCGGATGAGTGGTGAAGAAAAACTTGATTCAGTCAAATAAATCACACACACCAAAAAAGTGCGAAAATATGAAGAAAGCAAGTAATAAAATTGACACAGTTTAAGAGCAAACTATGAGCTTTAGAATGGTGAAGAAAATTTGTTGCTTCGACGAGCGGTGCAGAAATTATTAAGCAAAAAGGGTCTTACTTCTTGAAGTCCCTTTTTCGAAGACACATAAGTTTACAGAAATCCTTTAAAGTCCGTAGAAGCAAGAAACTTTATCAAGAAACTTCTTTCCTTTTTTTATGAGAAGTTTACAAGCTTTTGAAGATTCTTCAAGGGAATTTTCTTCTGAATTAGTCAGAACTAAAAATTTCGCACTTTTAAAAATGGCGGAAAAGACGCTTTCAGATTGGCGTTTTTAAAATAATGAAAAGTTCAAAGCATATGGAAAATATTCATCACTTTCCTTTTCTTATGAGAAGTTTACAAGCTTTTGAAGATTCTTCAAGGGAATTTTCTTCTGAATTAGTCAGAACTAAAAATCTCGCACTTTTAAAGATGGCGGAAAAGACGCTTTCAGATTGGCGATGTTAAAATAATGAGAAAAAAAAATTCCAAACTGAAACTTGACAATAATACACTATCGTCTTAGTGTGTTTTCATTTCCAACAATGTGTTTAATAAATTTTATTTCAACAAACAAAAACGAAAATCTGTCTGTGCGTGTGTGTGTTGAAGCTCTATAGAGAGATCGCTGCACTTCGAAATTTGGCACGAACATACTTGCATACTACATAATATGCACTTTGGAGCCCCTTTTTAAAATTTTAATTAGATTTTTAATTAATTAAAAATTAAGCGAAATTTAGGTGTTTTCCTTAATAACTTCCGAAGATATTAAAGCACAAAGATTATTTGTACACCTCCTGAAAGTGCAAAAAATTACCTTATCAATGATATCAATTAAGTTGTCACACGTTTTTTTCTCTAATTTTAATAAATTTTAAAAAATATTTTTTGGCATAATTTATAACAATACTTTTCATTGTTGCAACGCAATTCAAACCGTTTTCATTGTTTAAAAATTATTCAATTCCGTGTTTCTCTTTCATTGTTGAAAGAAGAGGTACAATATTTATTTGTTGAGGCTGTAAACTGCCTAATACATTTTGCTTTCATATTTTATTTCATCAGAATTTTTGTGGAATCTCTAAACCAAGATCTATGAGATTTTACGCTTATTTGATGACATATCCAGTAAGCTGAATGGTTGCGGTTGCCATGTTTTAATTTAACTAATATGTGGCTGGCCATAAAATGTGTTGTGTCTTGTTAATGGAAATCAAATGGATTTTTGTCAAGAGGAATAAGAAAGTAAAGATAGCACAGACAACGTGCAGTTATATGTTACATGACAATGTTATTTATTTAACTCCATTCGGGACATTTATGTAGACATAGAACAGAACAGACCCAAGGCCAGAAAAGAACATGGATTAAATATCTACTACTATCTGCTTGCATATATATTGGGGTAGGGAACCGTGAATATTGTTGCAAAAGTCTTTCCGTGGGTGTATGGTGTAAACAGTCCAACACGCGGGATAATGGAGAATGAAGGTTTATTTACAAATATGCAGGAAAACACGTAGCACAGGTACAGGAAACAATAGTTCTTGCACAGATTACCAATGATAATAGACAACAATTCACAGGTAATAACAGTTCAGCACTTTGATATTTAATAACACAAACAGTCAGCAAATAACTAGTAACAACAATTTTCAATAGCGCTCAGCTCACCAGCTTCCTAGCTCGCACGGCGGACGTAGTTCTAAAGTCGTTCCCAATGGATCAACATTACTCCATCATCCAAGCGCTCTCCTTATATAGTCTTCCCCGGCAGGCCGTGACGTCACATGGAATTATCTAGTACATTCAAGCGCATCTTCTCTCTTAATAGAAATATCGAGAAGATTCCAGCACCTTTGAGATCCCATATTTCGTCGCCAAAGTCGCCAAGGTCAGGGGTCCAGACGTGGCTGCTGTTGGTCATCTCATACTTACCCCTGTAAAACTCTCTTCCCAACCATAAGACTCACATTGCTAGGAAGCGACTTTCCATGTTTGTAGCAATATAAAATGATGCAAGATTTGATTGAAATCGTATTCCCGGCGAAAACGCTGGCAGCTGAAGGGTAAAGTTTGTTTTCTAATGTGCCCCAAACAAAATTTTTGATGTAAATCGTATTAATTTACGTCTGCTTAAATTTCGCTATTACATTTAAAAGACGATTCCCAAACTGTGAGTATGCAAAATAATAAAATACTTTCAAGCAATTTTTCGATTTTATTACCGAATGTCCTACATTATTTAAATAATTTTTAAAACACTAGATGACATAAAATTTAAGTAACAAACATCATAAAAAATTTATTCAAAGAGATACAATTCGAAGCTCTAGTCTGAAACATTGTAATATGAAGTTCTTTCTGTCGTTGTTTTATTCTTTAAAATTTACTATAAACTATAGCAACGACAACGCAAAAATGGATTTCATATCATCCTAAAAAAGGAAACGTACGTTTATCGTCTGAAAAAGGAAACGTACCGCTGAAAAATTTAAATAAAAATACTTTTTTTTAATACTTTTTATTAAATAAAATACTTTTATTAAATAATTTTATAATTAATAAATTAATAATATAATTAAGTAATAAATAATATAATTAATTATATTATTATATTATAATAATATAATTATTAAATATTAATTAAATATATAATTATTAAATTATTATTAATAATAATATAATTTATAATATTAATATTAATAATAATTTATTAAATATATAAATATATTATTAATAATAAATTAATAATATAATTAAATAAATTAATAATATTAAATTATTTTTATTTAATAAAATGAAAGAAAGAATTGCGTGGGAATAAAATTGGTATGAATGAAAAGTCAATTATTTTGAATTTGAAAATGATATAAAAAATGATGATATTCTCTGAAATTATCGAGAAAAATCTCCACTATTTCGATTTATTTTGAATTAATGAAAAATCTATTTGAAATTTTGAGAAACTCTTTATTGGTGAGCATCTACAATCCAACAAGTAAACACCTGCTAAATTCGGTTGGTTTAGGTTGAACCATCTACTCTGAAGAGCGTTTTAATCGGTTTTTACATCATGGAAGTGGCATCACGCATGTCGGAATTTACAGGTAGTATACCAGCCTATAAACATAAGCATTTTAAAATAGTTGACCCTTTGTAAGCAGAAATGGCCTTAGTCAAAAATCGAGTTCCTTATTTACAGTTGCTATGACAAAATTTTAAAAAAAGGATTAAAATGCAGCATAGAATTCAGTTTACAAAACGTTGGAATGACTAAAATAAAATTATAAACCACCAGTTGATTAATTTATTTTATTTTAGTCATTTCTTGTGTCATTTGAAATGAGAACAATGTTTTATCATGCTGCCGATATGCCCAGAATGTATAAAAGAAATTTAGTTTTTAAATACAGTAGAGCTAGTTAGTTTAGTTATATTAACGTAACGTTTTAAAGCAACACTAGGGCTATTTTGGGACCGACCTCGTCATCTTGAACCACGGTCAGATCACTTGGACGACAACTGCGCTGGCACCTCCCTCTCCAAACTTCCGCACCATACCGAGTGAGGTCTGGTGAAGGCGAGATCTCGAGGTTGGAGCCAATTGCATATGCAAAATATTCTAATTTTATTTAAATTTGTCTGAAAACCGATTCGGAACCCTTTGGTGCTCTCCTCAAATTGGGCTGGAGCAAAATTATTGCCCAATTTTAATGCAAACCTTCCCGGTGCCAGAGAGCCAATGCAAGCGAGAGAGCAGGTAACAACTGCGATCTTGAGGTAAATACCTTCAAAATGACATTCTACGAACTTCGAGAGTACTCCTGTCTTTGTGAGTATTTTCAACACGATTTTAGTCTGCATTTTGGCGGAAAAGCGGCTGGAGATTGTTGAGCTGGCGGTATTCTACCCGGTTTGATTACGCCGCCATTTTAACCAACTTGTGCAGATGCTCCTCCAAACTTATGGCTTGACCGATAAGCTTCTTCCGGCTTGGATCTTCGGAGTCTCTTTACAGGGTTGAATCATTGACTCGTGTGCGTTGCTGAGTCAGTACCGTGAGTTAACTGCTATTCCTTCGAACCGGCAGGGAGATCGAAACTTGGGGTCTATTCTGGTACCCCCGGTTGGGTTGGAAGACTTTCACTTTTTTTGGGTTGGGTCACTTTTCCCGTTGTTAACGTGCGGAAAAAGTGACGTCTCCCAACCCAACCATGGGTACCAGAATAGACCCGTTTGGCTTTTCAGATGTTTATGGGCCTTATGCATGTGACGTCACATCCTCCGACACGTGACCTGCCGACGGCATCCATTGGTCAGTCTTAAACAGCCGACTCAGAACTGCTTTTATTTCTGAGTCACTTATAGGCCGATCATTTGTTTATTTCTCCACAGCTGTTTTTCTATACTCTCGAACCCAAACGGTGCATAAGGTCCATTGCTCTTCTGGGGTATTAAAATTACCGGACTTTAATTTTGACTTTGAAAACTGTATTATTGCCGCGGCGGCGGCAATTTTTGTCTGAAATTGGTTTTTGATGTTTACTCCGACTGGCTGGTGAGTTTCGATTTGTATTTTAAGAGTTTATATTGTATTTTTATCAACTAATGTCCAATTAATTTTAATATGTATTTATACTGAATGAATGAGTTAGTATGTTTGATTGTGGTTTTTCTGTCTGATTAATTTAGGGTATTTTTAAATATTTTAAAGCTAGTTAAGAGCTAGCATATGATTGATGTGCTGTTGGATTTGATTATTTTGAAGTGAGTTTGTCTGGCTTACGATGGCAAAGGCAGCGAATGAGCCTTTTGTTTTTGAGATCCTCAAGAACTTGGGAGAGGATGATTTTCCTACCGATATGGGCAGGGAATTTAAGGGGAAGGTTGAGAGATATCAGCGTCTACATAAATGGTTCGGTAAATGGGAAGATAATTTTTGGCAAGACCGTTCGAGATTAATTGTCCAAAGTTTTAGACCATATGGTGAATATAATTAAAAAACTTTCTAATAGAGTCGATATCGCACGATCCGAATTGGAAAGTGTTAACACGGATTCAAAAATTTCCATCCCAGAGGATAAGATTAAGGATTTAGAGAGAAGGAATGCGGAATTGGATTTAGAGATATCGGAATACACTGGAACACCGTAAAAGTTCAAGGAGATGATAAATTGACTTAAAATAAAAATAAGACTATTACAAGAGAGAAGGTGAGAACGGAAATGTTCAAGGAGATGATCAATGGACTTAAAAATGAAAATAAGACTATTACAAGAGAGGAGGTGAGAACGGAAATGTTCAAGGAGATGATCAATGGACTTAAAAATGAAAATAAGACTATTATAAGAGAGGAGGTGAGAACGGCTGTGGAGGAAACTAATAGAAAAATACTAGGCGAGACAAAATGGAGAGGAAATTTTGTGAATACTGTGCCATTCGCCCAAATAGTGGATAATAATGCTGGCTTCCCGGTTTTGCTTATTTCATCGCAGGAGAGGGAGAGTGTTCTACTATCATAGCCTATTGACGAAAAAAGAACGGATTTCCTTGTTAATAAAAATTTAATAACTAAGACCCTGTCCACGGACGGGGCAACTCTGGAGATCAAAACAATAGGAAAAATTTTTGGTGGTGGTATTAAAATCATAACCAATAATGAGAAAGAGAGCGAAGTAATAAAAGATCAATTTGAAAAAGACCCTGATGTAATGAATAACTTTGTGGTCTCTTTAGCGACCAGGATAAGGCCTCAAATGATATTGTACAATATAGATGGTGAAATTGATGCGGCGGAATTTCAGATTAGTCTCTTGGAGAGAAACACATTTCTTAGGGATGAGAATAATGATCCTCTCTTCAGAGTGTACTTTCCAATACAGACTAGAAATGGAAAAAGCAGGCACTGGGTTGTTTCACTGGAACCCTCCATATTTAGAGAATATAACAACGTGAGGGGACTTTATTTTCAGTGGAACAGGATTCGCTTTTCGGAATTTGTCGGGGTGAGACAGTGCAGGGCCTGCTCAAAATTTGGACACACTGCAAAGAACTGTGATCCTGGGAATGAACCCAAATGTGCGAGCTGCGGCCAATTCAGTCAGGAGAATCATGTCTAGAGCAACCAGATGTAGCAATTGTGTATATGCCAACGAGAAATTCAAACTTAATCTTGGTACCAGACATGGCGCGTTCGACAAAAAAATGTAGTTCTTACCTAAGGCAGAGGGATCAGGTCATGAAGAGAACCGAGTATGGACTTAATGAACTTTAGGGGAATACAGATCATTGTCCAACCGCGCACGTGTCCGCTCTTCAGACAGCATCTGATTTAAATCTTGATGTTATCACTGTCCAGGATCCCTACATGACAGCTGACCGGCCTATAGAACAAGCTCATGGACACACAGCTGTACAGATCGAGTAAAGCAATAGTAACAAAAATATAAAACCTTATATTAAATTCTAATCAGAGCACCTTATAATTGTAGAATTACATTTTGGTAATAAAATATTAAATATCAGTAGAGTCTACTTCCCCCCTTATGACAACATAGATAATTTAAATGGTGTTGGAAATTTTTTAACTTAACTACATAAGTACATATTTCTCATTATACTGAAATTGGTTTCTTTAAAAAAATTTCAAAACTTTTTCTTTCAAATTGTTTGTGTCAAAACTGACAATGCAATTTTTCCATTCTTTTTCGTTTTTATTTATTTATTTATTTATTTTCTTTGTTGATCGAACTATAAGATAAGAACTATAAAATATAAATATTGAACTATAAATATAAATATAAATCGGACTATACATTATAATTATATATTTATATATTATCTATAAATAATTATTTATATATAATATAAATAAAATACCAAATAAGATTTTTAAAAAACCCGACGAAACAAGCTTTGATTATAATTTCAGAGCATACTGCAGCTCTGCAGCCCTTATGGACGAGCCGCCACTGACTTCAGCCCAACCAAATAATAATACAAAATAACTAAGACCTGCTCTTCATCGCAGTCTTTAAAGTTTAAGTTTGAAGTCTACTTACTGTCTCTGTGACAACAGTAGACTTCAACCCAACCAAATTTTTTTAAAAACTAAGATCTGCTCTTCATCGCAGTCTTTAAAGTTTAAGTTTGAAGTCTACTTACTGTCTCTGTGAGAACAGTGGACTTCAACCCAACCAAATTTTTTTTAAAACTAAGATCTGCTCTTCATCGCAGTCTATAAAAGTTTAAGTTTGAAGTCTACTTACTGTCTCTGTGAGAACAGTAAACTTCAACCCAACCAAATAAAAAAACATGACGGGAGGCTGTCTTTTCAAACAGCCGCTGATGTTAAAGGCGTAGGACTACTTTACTCGCGTGACTCTTTTCCGATTTTCAAAAAAAAAAAAATTGTAACTTCTGTTCCCTTTATTTCTAAAATAAGACATTAGTTATGTTTTTAACATATCTAGTTACCGAGATATAGAGGATCTCCCATATCAAGTTTTGTGGCGCTTTGGCGTGTGATTCAAATTCCTTCCTGAGACCCCAATGGGCGGAACGTAGTCCTGCCTTAAAAATAACTGAGATATGCTCTTTATCGCAGTCTTTAAGAGTTTAGCCAATGCTGTCATTCATTGTAAAGCTGGAATTGTTTCTAGAACACCTTTAATTGCTAAATAAATTAAACATGAAAAAAGTAGGGAGGTAATAGTTTATTTTACTCCGATAAAAAAAATCAATGAAGTTTAAGCAATCTAATAAAATGAACACGTAGAATAATAAAAAAGATGCAAGTCTAATCCTTTTTAGCCCAGTCTTATTTTTTTTTTGAAGTTCATTTAACTTTCTTAGCTATATCAATTTCTTTTTTCGCGTAATAATAAAATTCGGCGCAAGTCGTTTTAAAATTATAATAAATTATAATTTAAAGTCAAAATTGCTTCGTTGACAACCAGTTTCTTTCGTGCGACCATTTAATTGACGTTAGGAAAAATATTCTCTCCACATTTGCATTATGGGCTGGAATGGTAAATATGGATTCGCATAGCATTAGACATGACATCTGATAAATATAGTTTGTATCTGCAAAAAACTTGAGCCATTTGTCTTCCATACTTAATTTCATAGCTGCTTCGCAGTTTTAGTTGGTATTATTTTTCTCTAAATAATCTTTTAGATATACAATCAGTTTGAATAGAATATCAGTATTGCAAATATCGATGTTTCAAACTTGTAAATATGCAATAGTACGTTCTATTTCATTTAAGAACTTGGTTTAGAGTCATCTGAAGACGAAATAAATAGCAATACGAGACTCGGTAGTAAAATACGGTGACAGTCCCGGTAAATACGGCGACAGTCCCGGTAAATACGGTGACAGTCCCGGTAAATACGGTGACAGAACCCTATAAATAGTGGCAAAATCGTACGAAGATGAAATAAGTAAGCATTAAACGATGAGATTGGTATTTATTAAGACGACATGAAAGTTGCCGTGATAAATACGCACAAAAAAACGTTGCACAAACAACAGATTGAATATAATGACTCGACTGAATGAATGATGACTAATGAATGATTATAACATGACTCGTTTGGTACAATCACTGAAATAACCATCCACGCAAAGGAGAAAAACAATATTAGATGGAACTAAACAGGAAACTATAAGCTTATCCCCATCTTTTCTTCAATGCGAATTAATTACACAAATTTTTGCTTTCATCAGTAAAACATTCAGTAAAAAGGCCACCATCTTGTAACAAATTCAAAAAATAAAAATCCTTATATATGCATCGATTTGTATTGCTTCAAGGAACATTTATACCAAATTCGTAGAGAATCGAACAACGCGTTTCGTTGTGTCTGCGTAACAAGCAAATTTACAATCAAACGAGATAAAATGCTGAACTGTCGAGTTAAACAGAGACCTCACTTCGCGCTGTCAAACAGATTTGGGCTTTCTTCTTGAATTGAGCTTTTTAATTTCATATCTTTCTTCATCATGAGGAACTCATTTCAATTTAAATATATGACATTTTAATAGTTGATAATGATTCAAATGTGATTATATTGGTTTGAAACTAACAAACATAGCTCCAAAATACCTTGACATCTATTTTTTGGTGCATCATTTGCAGTATTAAATGTAATTTCAGCATCTATTTCACGATCTTTGTTTCTATAATGATGCTACAAAACCATAACATAGTAATTCAAATAGAGAAAAGGCAAAAGAATGATGATAAATGCAAAACATTTATCAGTAACATTAAAAAACAGTGAGATGAGGAATCATTTAGGTGAAGAAGAATATTTAATACTAGATATTCAGCTCCATATTGTTGCATTTATTTATATTTTAATGAAAAAACCTTCACAGCTTATTGAAACATCTTTATATGAAATTTTTAAAAAAATGGTATTTAAATGTCAAATTTAAAGAAACATACTCAATCACATATTCTTTCATCAATTTTATACTTACACAGAACGCCTTGAACAAAACTTGAAAATTTTGCGATTAACAATTAGAAAATGCTATGGAGATTTTTAAATGAACATTTCATTACAGATCTACATTCTAATTAATATCCTAATATTGTACAAGTAATTAATAACATGAAATTCCTATTGTAGGAAAATATATTTTTTAAAATTTCCTTTCCTGGCAAATATACACGAAAGTGAAACGATTTTCGATCTCTAATATTTACATGCTTCTCAGAAATACGCCTTGGTTTTGTAAATTACTTTATTAATTAGGTGTTGAACCGTAAATTCTCGTTCCCAATCTGAGAACCTTACTGCGAAACATTAGCTGGATCCTAAAATAAAATAAGTCGTAACAAAAAATAATTAGGTTGATGCACATCTTTAAACCCAACATTTTAATTATTCAATTAATACTCACTTGCAAACTTCTAAAAATACTTCTTCCAAGTCCTCTCTGCATCTTCACTTCGAATAAGATAAAAGAAGAGCAATTCTTATTCATTTAGTATTATCTCTAATGCATTAAAATATAAGATTAAAAGCGTTAATTCAATTTTCGAAAACTCTATATAAAAGATTGCATAAAAAAATTCTGAGATTTCTATTCTTTAACTGTAAATGCATTGGTTCAGGTCAGATGATGATCCAAAGCTCTTAATAAACATTGTTGGTTGATTTAATTGTTATGTTTCAAATACAAGTTTCAAATGTCTGGAAATTGTAACTAACTGATTGTTTAAGATCCAACAAGTTTCAGGAATTAAATTAACATGAGCGAGGATGGCACGCTAAAAGGTGATCGGGATGAGGTGGGTGGGTATGAATGGATGTCATAGTCAAAACCAATCCTGATTAGGCTGTGAATATTAGAAGTTAGTTACACACCTATATTTAGGTTTTACACCTGGCGATGCAACCACCTTCATCAAAACAAAAAAGCAAAATATTGAAATTCCCAAGTAATGAAGTGCACTTATAAATGCACTCATTTATGCATTTGTAAGTGCACTTAATTATTTTTGGCTGTAATTTTTTCTTCTAATTATTAGTGTCATGTAACTAACTAATAAGCATAATTTAATCGCCGAGTAAATAAGAATGGTGAAAGCAAGATTATCACATATGATAGATGGCACCAGCAGTCCTGATCATGATACCTCATGAACAGGTCCTCTTTTTCCTCACAAAACCAAGCAGCACGCTCAACGTCTATCTCGGTGATAATTTAGTGAAATAACAATGCCTTCATGCCAATGATTAAACTTTTTATCTTTCTCTTGTATATTTCTTCATAGATTCGAAGTCAAAGAGGATGCCAGCTTGTGTCTTGGGATTTAAATGTCAAATTTAAAGAAAAATACTCAATAACATATTCCTTCTTCAATTTTATACTTGTACAGAATTTTGCGATTCGCAATTAGAAAATGCTATGGAGATTTTTAAAAGAATCATTCATTACAGATCTGTATTCTAGTTAATTTTCTAATATTGTACAAGTAATTAACACTCTGGGTGGTTTGGTCTTCCTTGTAAAGCGTTTCGAAAAGCGAGTGATCGAAGAAACCTTATCTGTTTTAAAAGTGCGTCTTCCTCCAAACAAAAGATGTTCCAAAAGCGCAGCGGATGCAGTCTCTTCCCCCCTCTGAACGATGGACAATCACCAACCCCCATTGAGAAACCAACCGCAAGAATCCTTTCTATTCAGCTTGGAACCGATTCAAACTAGGTTTTACTGCTTTTGGAGGTCCCACCTGTGGTGTGACTAAATTCGCATGTCTTCAGATTTTCGAGATGGACAGTTGGGATCTATTTTGTGCATATTGCCCTTGTAGTGTCAATAACAACCGAAGACAAAATCACACACCGTTAAGGCCAGAGAAAAAATCAAATATTAAACGTAATATTTTTTATGAGGTGAATTTCTAAAAATGTGAACATCATTGAAGTTGCATAAAATTTGATGATTTTTAAATCTCAGTGACTTCAATTTTTATCCGTTTATTAATATTTGTATTTTAGCTATTGGCTGTACTTTATATTAATCGTTTTCTTTTTTTTTATCCGTGACTTCAAATTATTATATGATTTTAAAATTAATTTACTAAATTTTAAGGATCCAGAACAATGCCATTTAAATATATATATATAATTGTACTCTTTCTCTTTTACGGCACAATAAAACTTTTCATATTGTTTCTTGATTTAGTACTTGGGAAAATGTAGAAAATTTAGAGAAGATCACAAATATAAACAGCACTTAACAAATTTAATCCGTTTTGTCTGCACATAAATACTTATTATATGGATAGTGGCATAATAATCTATATTCTAAAATAACCTGTGATAATTTATACATATGAAGGATTATAAATATCTCCTGAATAATGTTTTAAATTAAATAATACTACAAACTTTTGTACTGAAACTTTTTATATATGCTTGTTAAGAGCAGGAGTTTAGTTCTCAAAGTAAAGATTACGTTTAGAAAACTAATGCACTAAATGTTAGAAGAAATAGCCTTTATTTACCTTTATATTAGCATATACCTTTATTTAGCACTCAAGATATTATCTTTTATTACAATAAACAGAAAATTAATTCACCCAGATTAATAAAATTTGAAAAGTTGATGACGAATTTTTCAAAATTAAATTTAATTCTTTATAACTTTTTTTTATAGAAAAGAAATGTTTATTAGTGTTTTAGGTTCATTAGTTTTTATAGACGATAGAAACGAAAATTGGACACTGATCCAAAATTAGGGTTGGAAGACCACATTCCAAATTGTATCTAAGTGTTCCATCTAAGTGGTTGCGTTTAGAATTTATCGTTTTCAGAAGCATGCGATTATATAGACCGACAGACAGTCAAAGTATTCTCGTATTTGGTACAAACTTCAGTACGGACCTACATTCTTGACGACATAACTGTATGCCAAATTTTACCTATCTAGTTATTTAAGTTTTTGAGTTATCGTGTTAATTTGAACATGGACAGACACACTTCCCGCGGACGGATTTCGTCCAAAAATGTATTGAAATCTACCAATTTTGTGTTAAGCCCATATAACAAATTTCGTCTTTCTAGCTTTAACCTTGTCGTCTTTACAGATGCACAGACATAATTCGAAAATTGTGTTTTTCGGACTCGGAAAGGTAAAAAACGTAAAGATTTATTAAAATTTCGAATTTACGATCAAAGATTACAGTTTTTACTATTTGCATACTTCCGTATACGAGAAAGCAAAAACAATCGAACTTTTTTCATCAATTTTACGAAAATGGGTATAGATACAAAGCACAAAATTATTGAATTTTTTTCTACAGACAGTGTTTTGCAAACTTGGTTAAATCCAAAGAATAAGGAGGAAAATCTAACACCTATTGGAGATTAGTCAGGTGCTCTTTTACAATTTATAGAGGTTTTGGGTGTTTTCGGTATGCTATTCAAAAACAATTTTGGGTCTTTTCTTACCAAATATAAAGGAAATTTTATAAGCACAAAAATGACACTTTATTCTTCTTAAAAAAATTAAATTATATATCTAATTCAAATATATCATACAACTTGGAAAAAAACATTTGTGTACAGTTTTATTATTACCCATTAAAATTCAGAATGAAAATAAAAACGTGTAAATAAATCTGAATTTTATATAAAAAAAACTATACTTTACAAACTACAGCACACGCACACACATAGAAGATATTGTGATAAAACACATTATCTGGCATATGAAGGTAATATTTTGAAATAACCCAAAGCCCGAGAATGCTATCATTATTGGAAGAACTGTCTTCAAACTTGTTATTAGTGGATCTGGATGTGTCAAAGGTTTGTAACATATATTAGTGGATTTCTTGTCTCAGAGCATTAATTAAAAGTTAACTTGCAGTTGGCATGACATTTACCGAAAGCAATTCAATTTAGCTCTATAGATTTGATCATTTATAGAAGAATGCTTAATAGCACATCAAAAAAAATATTATACTTCAAGGAACTAATACACAAATACAGTACTTCTGAAGTTCGTATTAATATTTTCGGAGAAATATTTTTGTCTTCTTTTCTTTAGGCAATAAATAAACACATATAGAAATAAACATTAGTCAGTTAATCCATAAATATTCTCAGACTCTTAAGAAGATTATTAAGAGTCTGATCAGATCACACACCCAAACACTAACTTAAAAGTCACTTAATAAACTTAACTTAAATTCACTTAATAAACTTAATTTAAATTCACTTAATAAAAATTAGCTTCACTTAATAAATAAATTAAATACATTTCTTAGATTGTAGTTCGTCGATAACTATTGGAAGATTCAGATTTTTTTTAAAGTATCATTTATGGTTAAACCTTCATAGTGTAGCTTCTCTTAGAGTGTATAATATTTATAGTATGAACTGAAGTAAAATTCGCACCACTGCAATGCAGATATCTTTCTGAATTTTAATGGTATTCATCTGGAATTTTCATATAAATTGCCCTATGTAAAATTCACGCTATGTAAAGCACATGCGCAGTAAAAAATTATTTACTGCAGATACTCATATTTACTCTATAATATTTATAGTATGAACTTCAAATTTTAATGAAACACTCTTTAACACATTTTTAAGTATTCTTGAAGCTTTGTATTATTTGATGGAAAACACCGCATGTTATAAGCAAAAAAACATGCGGGAAAATTATGTAAAATCCGGCGCCAATTTCAATCCGGTCGGATCCGGCTGGATTCCCATCAATCCGGTCAGATCCGGCCGGATTGGTCACATCAAAACTATTTTGTCTTTTCATTCCAAAATCAACTATATAAAAGGTGATCAAGTGAATGTGTCAGAAAGTTTATTTAAAAAAAGTTTATTCCTTATGAAATCAACTTTATTTACTCTGTTATAATTAATCAATATTTACGTATGAATCAACAATAAAAATTTAGTATATTGTAACTAGTTAAACTGTAATTTCTACATTAGTTTAGTTATAATTAGATAATGACGAGCAGTTAAGTTCTGTCTCACTTACTGGATTTCCCAAATGACATCAATGATATCTTGTAATGTAACTAACATTACATTATGTAATTAACTTATATTAAACTAAATCAATCTTATCAACTAAAATCACAATAATTAGGTAATTTAGGCAAGCCAAGCAGTCTCATTCTTATAATTATGACAGTCATCATTAATCTGTTTAATCAATGGCACAATTTTCACAATAACGAGTTGAAAACTTATTTTTTAATATACTTACTTTGAATTATTATTTTAAATAAAACAATTATAAAATTTGGTTTTGAAAAAAGGATCGTGGGAAACAAATAATGTTAATTGTGTGATCTGTCAATCGACTTCTTACAGAGCTACAAATATAACCAGCGGCCGAGAAGGCCCTTTCTGCTTCTACACTTGGTATTATTTTCAACAAATACTCATGAATAGAAGACAAGTATTTTCCTCGAACTCCTTCACTTTCATATGCAGTCATTTCATTTTTTAATATTTTCTCAAAATATGTAGGTATAATATATAGGTTTTCATATCTTGCTGGATTTGCATTTGTAATTCTTTCTGTAATGTCAAATCATTTTTCAATGACGATAGTTCTAAGTTATTTTGTACTATATTATCTGTGTTTTCGTTAAAAATATCATCTTGAATAACTTTCTAAGATATTTTTTATTTCTAGTCGTATAACATTTTTTTCGGCATAGTAAATGTATCATCAGCTTGTCTTGTATTATCATTATATTTTTTGAATTCTGTAAGTATATTAATATTCCTGTTACTACAGTGCGGCGTTCTTTTATCCTCACACGCAGTGCCTCAGATAATTCAGCACTTAACATTGTGTCTTGAGTAACTAACTTCTCTAAAATAAACTTTAGTGTTGTTTCAGCAGTTAACAGGGTCGAATCTCTTCTGCATAGTGCCTCAACAGCTAACTTAAATGGCTGCAAACTCTCAATCAGGTCTTTTATTTTCGACCATTCTAGGTTGCTAAATGTTGTGTCAGATCCTATATCAATCAAAGCTTTATCTATACACACTTTCAACTTATGAAATCTTTCTATCATAGCCAGAAGACTGTTCCAAGGTGTGCGGCAGTCTAAAATAAGGCTTAATTCTTTGCCTGTATCTTCTTTCACATACTTTTGTAGGTACATATCGTATTTAGTAGGCGATCTTTTGAATAACTTCACCACTATCCGCACTTTTTGAAGAAGATCATTGTATCTTGGAGTTACTTCAGTCCTTGAAAGATGAAGATTACGAGGATCTGCTGTTGTTGTTACTGTCACTCCTTGTTCTTCATGAGTATCATTAATGTCTTCGTCGTCTGTATCTGATTCATTAGAAGTTATTTCTTGGTGTTCCTCTTTTCTTTCTGTATTCTTTTTATATAATATGTCGACCACTGCTAATTGTAAACCATGTGCAAAGCACAGTTGCTGGCAGCAACTCATAAGTTTACCAACTTTGACCATGACGCTTGTACCGTCAGTATATATCAATATTAGTCAGTATATATCAATATTGAAACAAGACCAAAGCTTTTCAGACATTTTTTTCATCAAACTGATAGTATGTTCCCCGGTACACGAGCCATGTATTCTAATTAAGCCGAGATTAAAGTGTTTTTCTTTGTGGTGTACGTTCAGGTTCAACTATCGGTGATTTTTCTGGGAAGTCCATTCGTCAAAACTTAAAGCGAATCTTTTCCCTTGTTTCTTAAGGTATTCGAACTCAATAATCAAGTCAGCTTTAACGGTATTTGCAAAATTTGTAACTATAGATCTTATTGTGTTTGGTGAATTAGGAAGTTGAAATCCGCTTTTCGAAAACAAATATCTCAATTCTGTCGATGAACAAAATAAACTGAGGGCCACACCATATTTACAGACCATTCTTGAGACCATCTTCTCCATAGAGTTTTCCTTTTTAAAATGGCTGTTAAATGTTTTACACTTTTTCTTGTGTAGTTCTTCCTCTCAAATAATATCAACTGAATCAGTTTTTGACGTGGATAGTTTAGGATATAAATCGTGTTGGGGCAGGTGCGGAGTGTGATAGCGGGTGAGTCAGCGTCGAACGACTCGTACAGGTCCCCCGTCGGGGAAAATTTTGTATCCCGTCGGGAAAAATATTTGTACGGGGTATTCAACTGCAGTTGATAAATAATTATCTGGCGAAAATTTGAGACCAAATGCATTACACTCGTCCCCCCATACAGCCGGGCGTGCCCCCTAACGGCAAAAACGTTCCCCCCCCCCCCGTCGGGAAAACTCTAGCATTATTCCTGCTCGATAGCAAAGGCAATATGTAGAAACGCGAGCAAGAAGTGACAAAATGCTTTGGTGATATTCTACCACCATCTTGGCGATATATCTCGGTTGCTTGGCGATTAAATCTCAGGAGCCGCTATAATAAGCACAGTAATCTGTATAATTGTTCTTTATATTCAATGCTCAGAAGTAACTAGTGGGAGTGTTCCCTCAACTTCTCTGTATATTTACAGGGTCGGGTATCTGGGGGTTCAATGCACATGGTCTCCACGACTCGAGGGAGGCCCACGAGACCATAAAAAAAACGCTCAGTTTTATTTACATTTATGAAAACGAAAAATTATATAACATGGTTGATACAGCCGGATTAGGGATGGAAAAAACCTACCGGTTTAAACCGAAAACCGTTTTTTCGGTTATTTTTTACCGGCTTAAACCGGTTATTTTTTTAAATCCAAAAACCGGAAAAAAAACCCGGCAAAATCAGCTGTCAAAAGATAGACTCGATTTTAGGTTCGAGTAAGAAAGTTTTGAATTGCATCATCTTAGGCCAATAAACGGCCACCGCTTCCTCGAGGCGGATATTGAGATAGTCTAAAATAGTCATAGTCACGCTTTCATAATTCGATTAATTTTGGTCGCAGAAGAGTGGAACATTTTGTTTAAAATTTCAGTGCGCCAAAAATATTTTAATAAATATGATGAATATTTATAGACATAGTTTTTTTTATTATTATACATATAGACTCAAACAACACAAAATACTATTATTTAGTCTGTACTTTCTAATTTTTTTTTATTTGTCTACAATATTTAATACAATTCTTAAAATTTTATCTACAATACTTACTTATTGTATTAATTACTCATTTATTATTACTTATTGTATTTATTAATTATTACATTAATTATTGTATTAATACTTACTTATTATATAATATTAATAATAAATTCTGTATACAAACGTTGCTTTACAAAAAAAACGAAATCCGGTTTTTTCAAAAACTGGTTATTTTGAGCGGATATATCCGCCAGATTAAACCGGAGGTGAAAAAGACCGTTTTTTTGCTTTGCAATAACCGCCATCCCTAAGCCGGACTCTCGAAAGCTTTCATGTGACCCTATAATGAAAATTCGAATAAGGTCAGACTAAAAGGAACATCACCCCACCCTGCCTAAGCACACGGGTTCTACGTTGAATGACCAGCCGCTAAGGCAGATAGTCAGGCACTATGGCTCCCGCGTAATAACCCAAATTACGAGCGGTTCATGCGGCGACCTCCCGTTTTACCGGGGTCCGACCTGTCATCGGAAGTGGGTCTTAAGAGCCACACCACCATTATTGTACCATCGGGTTGACGAGAGCCTGCTTACTGTGCTACCGCCACGAGAAAAACTTTAGTCACCAGACATGCCTGTGGCGGTTGTTATGGAAACGGGATATCCCACTGCATTTTCGGGGTGAAGGAAAGAGCTTTATCTCGTTCAGCGCAGATAGAACCGGCTGAAGTCTCATTTCTCTTTGTATTTCGGTCGAAAACGAATTCCTCGCTTAACGGAAATGCGCTTAGGTTGCGAAATGTTGCGGTTGATTTTACATCTGAATCCCTCCTTTCTTTGACTCGTCTACTTGAGGGAACCCTGCTCAGAGTTTTTCTTCTGGTTGTAGGACGGTACTTATACGGAAGCCTCTCTTGCGTGAACTCGCGGTGTCCCCCCGATGGGGGAGTCACTCTAAATGGAGATGCAACCCGTTAGAAGCAGTTATCTCTTTAAAATCAAAACGTGAATCATAATCGCAAAGCTCCCAATGGTCTTCAAATATGAGAAATGTACTAGAAAACAAAAAAAATCGCATATTTCGTCGCTTAACATGCAAAACTACCCATCTCAATTTTTTGAAATTTCAATGAGGAAGAAAAAGACTGAGTTTTTTTGAAATTTCAATGAGGAAGAAAAAGACTGAATTTTTTTGCAACCAAAAACGAATATTTCTGGGTTTTTTTCGCATCTGGTAGGAACATACGGTCTTGTGTTTATATCGGATGTTAAAAAATTCGGAGATAACCGTTTTCGGTTGCAAAAAATTCAGTCTTTTTCTTCCTCATTGAAATTTCAAAAAATTGAGATAGGTAGTGCTGATTGTTAAGCGACGATTTAAATGTATTTTTCGTCAAATAAGTTTAATGTTTATTTTGAATCCTTTTATTTCGGTCATTGAAAAAAATGACAGGAGGCTGATTTCTCAAACTGGCGCTGATGTTAAAGGCGTAGGACTACTTTACTCACGTGACTCTTTTGTTTCTCGTAAGTTCAAGCAATTATTTTGTAACTTCTGTTGTTACCCTTTTTCTCTAAAATAAGTCATTAGTTATGCTTTTATCATATGTAGTTACCGAGATATAGAGGATCGTGTCACTAATTCATGCGTATTTTTGCCAAACTTTGCGACTCAGCAGTCGCTGAACTACAATTCCGATTTTCAAATTTTTAACGTAGGACTACGTTCCTCCCATTGGGGTCTCGGAAGGAAATTGATACACACGCCAAAATGCCACAAAACTTGGTATGGGAGATCCTCTATATCTCGGTAGCTACATATGTTAAAAACATAACTAATGTTACCCTTTATCTCTAAAATAAGACAACAGAAGTTACAAAAAAACTTACTTAAACTTGAAAACTTTCGAGGAACAAAAGTCACGCGAGTAAAGTAGTCCTACCCCTTTAACATCAGCGCTATTTGAAAAGACAGCCTACCGTCATTTTTTTTGTTGCAACTTCCGTGTTACCATTTATCTCTAAAATAAGACATTAGTTATGTTTTTAACATATGTAGTTACCGAGATATAGAGGGTCTTCCATACAAAGTTTTGTGGCGTTTTGGCGTGTGAATCAATTTCTTTCCTGAAACCCCAATGGGAGGAACGCAGTCCTGCGTTAAAATATTTAGGACCTCAAAAGATTTTTTTCTCCAGGTCCCCTTTATACAGACCGAAACAGAACGCGTTTTGTGTTAAACATCATAGCAGAGAGAAAAAAATCGAATATGCATTTTGGACCATTTCCAATCGACTTACTGGATCTAGAATTTATGGTTTCGATGTCAATGCATATAGCTACCTTATTGCGTCTGGGAATTACCGAACTCGCATGCACACGAACAATCTATCCATCGGCGTATATAGTTCAAAATAAGAGACATCTTATTTTAGTGTAAAGATTATGCTAAACTTCAATCGACATGGGAAAGAAAATCTACGAATAAATTATTCAAAATTCAGCCTTCTGTTAAAGGTTTCAAAAGCCTATATTTACCCAGAAAATACGATGCAATTTTAACAAGACTTCGAATAGTTATACGTATTTAACACAAAAATATCTTTACATTCGGACCCTGCACCTTTTTGTAATCATTGCAGTTGCACTTAAACTGTTAATCAGATCCTGAGCGAATGTCGAAAATGTTTTACTCGATAACAAACCACTTTGGAGCGATTGCTATTTGAGGCCGCGGTGGCCAAGTGGTAAGGTCTCGACTTCGAGGCCGGAGGGCCCCAGGCTCGAAACCCGATTCCACTGAAGATTCGTCGTATATTGGGCTTGCTGCACGCAGAAACATACGTAGGGCCAAACGCCCTCCCGCCAATGTGGTGCGGAAGCTTGGAGAGGGGTCCCAGCACAGGTGTCGCCCTCGTCATCTGATCGCGGTTCAAAATAGCCCTCGTGTTACTTCAAAAACGGGACGTTAATATAATTAAGCTAACTAAACATTGGAGCGATTACTATTCAACCGTAATGGCATTTTAAGGAACAATTTTCATTCAAATATTTTTACTTTTTAAAAGGATGTTCAACTCTTCCATGTGATTTGATTTTCTAAGTTTTAACAATGTTTCAAATTAATTTATTTGAGCGTTTCGTATTCAACGAGTGTTTCGCGCATTATGGCCAAGTCTGGTCTTTTGCCATGAAATCAATACCAATCATTGTACTGAACGTCGCCGATCTAGCTAGTTGCGATTACGATTTATCTAATTCGCACATGAATGATTAGACAGATCGGAATAAGATCTACCACACATCAGTTTGTTACAAAATTTGACACAGATCTAGAATTCTAGTAATGGCATATGCTGAATTTCATTTATCTTGTTCTCTGTGTTTTAGAATTCTAGTAATGAAGGAATGCCGAATTTCATTTATCTTGTTNNNTTTTAGAATTCTAGTAATAAAGGGCATATGCCGAATTTCATTTATCTTTTTCGCTGTGTTTTTGAGTTATCGTGCTTACACGGATTCTGACGTTGGGAAATCCGGGGAAAAATGGAATACTTAATGTTTGGAGGGCTGTAAAATGGTAAATGATGCTCAGAGACGTTTGAAAATGCAACGTTATAAAATATATTTATTTGGTCACACATGATGAACTTAAAGACTAATCTATCATCAGTACATAAATTGTTCCTTACGATTTAGTAGACTTTGTCAAATGGCCCGTTTTACCCAGCTCCGGGGTAAAACGGAACCCGGTTTTATGTACTCTTTGAAACTTTTTAAATATAAAAAAAGTATTGCTTTCTTGTGACTATTCAACATATTATAAGTTGTCTTAAGTATAAGAAATCTCAATAAAATTACTTCAGACATTATATCGGCAATTAAAAATTAAACAAAGGAAAAGTAAACTTAACGACAAAATTCGCAAATGAGAAATGCTTCTTCGTCAGCACTTTCTACTACGGAAATAGGCAAATTACACTGGGACAAAACGGCACCGAGTGCCGTTTTGCCCCGATCTGCTATGCCTACGGTTACCATAATTTTTTAAGTTGAAATCCGGACACGCCTGGAAGGAGAGGGGGTTTAAGAGTCGGAGGGGTCAAAGTACGTTAAAAATTCTAAAATCTGCCTAGTAACGACCCTCTTTCATCACACTAGAACAGAGTTTGAAACGGTGAAAACACATTTGAGGCACCAGAATTCAAAGAAGAAACATATTTTTATTAATGTTTGGTAATTCAAAATTATAATAATAAAAGACAGAATTGAAAAAAAAAATTGCCCAAACTTTTGATTTTAAGCTTGAACTGGGGCATGGGTAAGGGGGCCCATCCACTTTCTCGTCAACAATGGATGTAAACAATGTATTTTCTTTCATTGACGGAATGGCGTCAGCGTTTATATGTTAGATTTTCCCTATTCCAACAAATTTCTCTCGCCGCATTCACTGGCGTAAATCCGGACGTATGGTAACCCTAGTTATGCCCCAAGTGCAGAGGTCAACAAAGAAATACTGTGAGGCAAGACTAGAAATTAAGGAACTGCAATACAAGTACATGAATGAACATTCCATAGAGTAATATTAGCGAAAAAGCAGTGCTTATCCAAACATAATGATAACATATTTGATTTAACTTGGGAAGAAAACTCGGTGAAACTACAGTATTATGTTCAAAAACGAGGAACTCTTCTGAACTATTCGTAGTAGCCAACTCTCATGAACTTTGATAGTTCAGTCATGTACAGTAGCGTGGGTTATGAAATCCCAGGTGTTTCCATTAATTTGCACAACAAATTGGTCGAAAAAAAGAGGGGATTCTGCTTTGCCCAGGTTCCCCTACATATTCAGACTATCTTTCCTCGAATTTTGGTCATAATGTGATGGAAATCTTCAGTATTGATTTAAAGACGTGTAACAAATTTCACGAGAATAAACTTTGTTATCGTGTTCAGAGACTCGCACAATTCTAAAAATGTTTTGTTTAACCCATTAATGCATAGCGTTCCGTTTTAGGGATGCTTCTAAAAATGCATCATAAACTCCCGGAAATTATTTATTCAGCCTAAATTTTACAAAAAATATTCTAAAGTACTCGTTTCTTTTATATTCAATTGATGGCAACTCATATCATTTGTTGGGTTGATAATTTAACTCTCTTATTTTCAAATTAGGCTCGGAAAGTAGTTTTCTCCAATACGAAGGGTCAATTTTTTCAATCATTTATCAATTAATTTACTAGCATTTAATAAATATATCAGTAAATAAAATTGTAAGAATAGATTTTTGGTAATTCCACACAATTTTAGATTTTGATAGGGTTTCTTTTTGTATTAAAATGACTTCGTCTAAATACGGAAGCTAGGATTAGAAAAGCAGTGAAGCAAAAAAAATTTCAAGGAGGTTTTTTCAGTATTCTCCCTGTTAACTTCAAGGGCAAGTATTATCAATACAAAAAATCGTCGCTTAACAAGAAACGCCACCTATCTCAATTTTTTGAAATTTCAAAGAAGATTCAAATGAACTTTTCCAAACAATAAATCAGTCCAGTAGTTTAGGAGGAGATGGGGAACATACATAGCCACAATGACTTTTATTTAAATTAAAGATAATTATTAGATAATTACAAGATTAAGATTTCTGGCAAATATTATGAGCCATAAAAAAAGTTTTAGTGAAGATTTTGTCACAATTAAATATTTAATTTTGTCAATTGTTAATTTTAACTAATCAAATAGTCAATTTGATAATTAGTTAAATATCAAATTAAAGTAATATGTCAAATTAACTAAACATGGCGGGACCATGATTTGTTTAATAAATCAATATAAAATAAGATAACGATAGATAACGAAATAGATAACGATAGATATTTAAATAAGAGTTCCCTTTATCCTTTTTGATATTGAAAAATATCATTAACTTTAAAATTGTTTTGGGATTTTCTGCATCTTTTTTGATGTAATTGATTCTATAGGAGGGTGTAGATCTGATAAAGACGCAAAAGTAACAAGAAGACTGAAAACGGAGCTGTTGCTTGACATAGACGGTTTTTAAAATTTTCTTTAAAATGTTTAGAATCATTTTGAGTATTTTAAGTTTCATTATTGGAAATTGCACATATATATATATATATATTGAAATTTCCACGTAATGAAGTGCACTCTATTCCAAATAAATAATCAATAAGAATTGTGAAAGCTAGATTATCACATATGATACATGGCATAATGAGCCCTGTTCATGATACCTCATGACCAGCGCCCTCTTTTTCCTCACAAAACCAAGGAACACGCTCGGAGAGTTGGCAGACTGACAATCCTCTCTCGCAATTCCTCCTTTCACTAGAATGTAAGCTCCTCTGCACGGCGGAAATTAAGCCTCCCTTATATCACTATGCAACGATAACTATATCTCATTTAACTTTTCCTTCTGGTTACCACTGATTCAATTGACTACTTTTAACCCATTAACGTCTATCCTGGTGATAATCTAGTGAAATAACCATGCCTTCATGTCAATCATTAAACTCCTTGTTACCTTTCTTTTGTATATATTTTCTCCCTGTAAAATTCTCCCTCTAGTTCTTAAATAAATGTTTTATATTTAAAATGAAATCTCTTCAATTTTTCATGTAATATTTTTTTAAAAATTTAATGTGACTGAAACCCTAATAAATCCTCTAGACCTAATTCCGTTCCATTTGACCTTTAAAGGTAACCCCCCTGTGAGCGTTCTCTTTAATATAATAGAATTCCCAGAGAAATACTTCGGCGCGTCGGTCCGTGGTCGTCTCTTTTCCCGACCTTAACTTCTTTAATTTCATTAAAGTTTCAATCTGCCAATAATACACTAACACGCGACTGACGGTTCACCTGTTCCTGATCACCATCGTCAACCAACTACACCTGTCTTCCTTTGAACAACGCTGAGGAGAACCAGCCAGCCATTTTACGGATGCCAGAGAAGTGCGAACACACAGCACGGAGCATCGTGTGATTTCAATCGTCTCCTGTCAACGCCGTCGTCTTCTCTATCATGCAGAGCTGAAATCCATTGAACTTCAAGTACGGCTGATCAACTGATGTTGAAAAATTGGTCCTTGATATTCCCAAGTAAATATTGAAACTCCGGTGGAGTTCCTTCCAGTTCTTCAAGTCCTTCCAACTACTGTAACCATCGCAAAGAATTAAAAAATACGCACAATTTCAGGCCAGAAGGTCGTCTTCTGACAGAAAAATAAAATTGAAAAAATAAAAGTTATTATATTACAAATTTTACAGGTTCTCCAGTAACCGACTGTAGCGTCAAAGATACTGTACCTTTTTTCTCTTTCCTTCAAAGTTAAAAAGGGAATGTATTATTTTTTAAAAAAGCATTCTTGGTGGCCATGTGTTCTATGGCTAAATCATTTGTTCCTCAATAAAAATCTTTTCATGACCATTAAAAAATTACAATATTCTTTATGCATTAATGAAGGCATAATTTTTAAATCTTTGATTGTTGTAATTGAATGATTTTTAAATCTTTTCTTGAGAGTAATTCAAATATTTTCCTTCGAAACTTAGAATAATCAAAATAAAAATTGAAGTTTTGAGATGGTGTGGAGCAGGCGGCCCTTTATTGCAAATCTAGACGTCATAAGCTTCCATATGAAATAAAAATGATCGAAATCTGTAGAGTGGTTGGGGCTGGCGAACTGTTTGATGTTTTTACCATATTATCTTAAATATATAGAGAGAGATGATCCCAACAGTTCCACCACAATGGCGTGTAAAAAATATAGTAAAATACCTATTGTAGGTGATGGAAACTGTTTATTTAGGGCGATATTCTGTTTTTATAAATCTGAAGACTTTTAATGCCGAAATTCGTGGGAAAGTTACACTAAACATTACAATTAGATGGGGTTTATTGAAAGAATTTACAATTTTAAAGGAATCTGTTGTCTACAAAGAATATGAAATCTACTATGGTTTTAAAGCCTGTTCCATTGATCTTTATACAGTATTTAAGGCTGAAAGAAAGTGGTGACTGTGAGCCTCTAAACCGCTAGGTGGCAGGCTCAGTGCTGAGCGAAGTGGGTGCTGGCCGCGAACCCGCCCGGTGGGCGTAGAGAGCGACTAGTTGTGTTTAAAATGAATTTTAAATAATTTATCAAAATTCAAAAACATTGTACGACAATTAAATTGGCATCATTAGAAAGATTATTGTCTGCTCTTTAAGATGGTATATAAATCAGTGTTTTCGGTTCCAATTATTTTAAAAGATATTGAAAAACTGACTATAAAAGCCGAAGGTTGGCTTAATTTTTGCTATTTACTTAAATAACTTAAGAAATAATTAATTTTGAAAGTTACAAATAGTATAGTTGACCAGAATGGCACGTGCATATTTTATGCCACTGCTGTTCACAATTTAAGAGAAGTTCTTGTGAGAGACAAGCAAACAGACAGACACATGTTCTTTTGCTGATTTTTGTATAGATATGTCTGGTGATTAAATAGTTGACATAAATTAATTGGCATTGTTTTAATTATTATTGTTTTAAAATTCTGTTCCTACAGCTTCTATGCCAGTGTTTCTCAACGTGGGGATAATTTGATTGTCAAGGGGGCATTTCGAAAATGGACTCGTCCAGAGTATAAAATCAACCGTTTGCTGTGATTTAACATTCTCCAAGGCCGTATTAAGCATACTTACGACCAAATTCATCAACTTGTTAATTTTCCGCGGTGGCCTAGCGGTAGGGTCTCGACCTCGCGACCGGAGGGTCGCAGGTTCGAAACCCAATTCCACTGAAGATCCTCCGTGTATGGGCCCCGTTGCACGCTAAATCATACGTAGTGGCCAAACGCCCTCCCGTTGGTGTGGCGCGGAAGTTTAGAGAGGGTGTGCCAGCTCAGGTGTCGTCATCTGACAGCGGTTCGAAATTACGAGGTCCGTCCTTAAATAGCCCTCGTGTTGCTTCAAAACGGGACGTTAACCTAACCATAACCATGAACTTTTGAGGTTGGCGTAAGTTTTCACAAAATGTTTCGATGAAACTCAAACCTTGATGTTCCAAATTCTGACCTGGAACCATAATGCAGTTTCTTGACTTGCTTATTAATTAATAATTAATATAGTTAATTAACAAAAAATTAATGTCATCCAATAAGCTAAATGTATTTATTTTCCTAAATTAATCTCCAGCCCAAAGTTATTTTATTATATCACTACTAGAAAAAATGGCCATTTGAAGGGTTAACTAGTATGAATAAATTGTCAAATCGAAATGGCACATTTCTCTTTAAGACCTGTTATCGCTGAATAATCTATATATATAATTCTCTTGAGTGGCGACAAAAATGGGTCGAGTTTCTTAATCGCTGTTTGGCAACAACTCGCGAGTTTAGATTGTTTACATTCGAATCGGCGAATTTAGTTTGATTTGATCTGGGACAACGAAATTTTTCAAAATGAGTTTAAGTTGGGCAGTTTCGATTATAAATCGAAATCGTCGACAACTAGAAGATAAGTCTAATGAAACTGTTGAGGAATCTTTCCTAATACGATCCAATCGGAATGAACAAAATAGAATCAAGCGTTTTTGTGTGCGGGGTGAAGTTGCCGAGCTACAGGAACGTAGTTCTTGGACTATGATAAGAGTCTGTTCTTCTATACCTGTGGGAGAAGCCTTTCTGAGCATTTTTTCAGCTAAAAAAATTTTGGTGTAAAAAGCATGAATTTAAGAAATAAAAAAAAATTGAATAAAGGCTATTTTGTTAATTTTATAAAGTTAAAGTAAATCATTATTATGGGTTATAATTTCCAATACTGAATCTGAACATGTTTGTAACGTTCAAGTGTCCTTTTTAAGCTAAAAGTTTGTGAAATGCATTAAATCATCCATCTTTCGAAAACTCAAATACTCAAATTTTCTGCTGTTTTAACATACAAATATCTACTCAGAGAGAAAATTTATAACTTTCTTGCCTAAAAAATTAATGCTGTTAGTGTGTATACATGTGGTGAAGCTTTTCTGAGCAACATTTCAGTGAAAAAAATACATTTTTAAAATTATGGTGTAAAAAGCAAGACTTCTAGAATTTTTTAAAAATGTTGATAAAAGGCTATTTTGTTAATTTTATAAAGGTAAAAGTACATAATTATTATGATTTATAATTTTGAATAGTGAATATGAACATGTTTAAAGCCATTTGTCACATTAAACTGTTCTTTTTAGGCTAAAAGTTTGTGAAATAGGTTAAATAATCTTTCGTAACTCAAATTTCTGAGGTTTTAACACATAAATAACTACCAAGCAGGGCCGTACCGAGGGGCGGCAAGATTGGCCCCCGTGAATGGCGCAGACAGAACGGGAAAGGAAAAATGAACATTCAAAAAAATCTAGTTTAAGAATTAGATTGGCACAATCTGCTGTGCAAATAAAAAAGAATTTGAGAATAATTCGTCAGTGGCTCTCTAAACTTTACGGGAGTGGCTAGTTGTTTTGTCCAGTGTTCAAGTTGCCAGCTTGTCTGGTTGTGACCTTCCTTGCAGAGAGAGAGAGAGGACCTGCGCCTTTTCTTGGAACATAATAGCAAATAGCTTTGTGTTACAAACTGATGCGGCAATTAGCACCTTGAGTGTCTTGCTGCCGCAGGAAAAAAGGGTCCCTACAGAAGATTACTACAGAGGAGAGTTAGAATTTTGTCTTTCAGGGTGGGGAGGTCTTATTTTAGCTTGTTTACTATATTGTAGGAAAGATAAAGGGACCTCGACCAAAGGACGACGAGTGGTCGTTTGGTGTTTCATTAGTGGCAAATAATACGAAGAATATGTTGCATTTCTGTTTTTGTTTCATCTAAGAGTGGACGCATAAAGAAATACTTAGACATTTTCATTCTTTTCTAAGGAGATAAATTAGTTTTAAAGACATGAGCTCAAATTATTTCTGTATTTTAAAATTGTTTTTGTTGTATTAAATACTAAACGCATTTTTACATTCAATTGCTATATCAGCGAGAGTGGTCTCCCCTAAACTTTCGCGTATACTTCCCCAAAAGGTGTCATTTCCCCTCTCCCCGCGTGGATAAAAACTTTGAAGCTACTGTAATCCAAAACGCTATAACTATCCACTAGTTTCCTTCAGCGCGCGCTAATGTCACGAGTATCGCTAAGCTCTCGGCAAGACTAACCAGTACGGAAACGCCAGCCGCTCACCCCCGCACCTGGCCACCCGATTGAATGGGTGGGGCTGGACTAACCAGTACGCATGCGCGTGGATTCGTTACAATAGCAGAAAACGTGAATATGCAATTTGAAGGTTTTTTTTAAACCGATTGAAACGAAAATTGGGCACAGATCTATATTTAAGGTTAGCATCCGTCATACCAATTTTTATTCTTAGGAAATATAATTATTACAAATATGTGATTATACAGACAGATAGACAGTCAACCCGTTGTCGAATTTGGCCCAAAACTTTATACGGATCTACATTCCTGATGATAAAATTGTATACCAAATTTTATCATCTAGCTATTCAAGTTTTTGAGTTACAGTGTTCACATGAACGCGGACAGATAGATAGACTTCCCGTAGACGGATTTTGTCCGAAATTCGATAGAGTCAAGATCACATATCAAATTTCATCCCCGTAGCTTTAATAGTTTGCGATTTATCGTGTTCACAGACAGACAGACATAATTCCAAGATTGTGTTTCCAAAGCATGAGATTAAATGCTTGAAGAAAGAATGAAAATTATTTCAGTCTACCTCACACACAATAAAAACAAACAAACCTGAAATCAAATTTCTATTGCCACGCTTTATAAAAATATTACTTTGAAGCAGATGCGATAAAACATTTCAGCAATACAATGAATACCAAAGCGAAAATTCTGCTTTGGAATTAATTTCCCAAGAAAACAATTTATACAATCACAACCGTAAGAATTGCAAAAGCACGTGAATAAATAATTGAGATGGTTTGAACATTGAAATTATTAATTGGAATTCTTGTGTGGTGTATTCTCCGCCGATGCTGCCGGACCTAAGTGAAAATGATATTAAATCACTCATCAATTCCGACACTATGCCCATCAGAGACATACAAAAATTTCCCTGTCACACCCAGGCTGTGGAAAGATGCATCAAACTTGTGACAGAGGCCTCGAATAAAGTATGTGGACGTGAAGCTAGAGATGGCTCTATCCGAGCAACACTGAAGTCTACATCGGTTATGCTGAATATCTCCAAAAAATCAGACTTTAAATGTGTAAAGAAAAGTAAAAAACACAATAAGCCAAAGAATCCTACTCTATGGAAAATCTTTGTAAATAGTTATAAATATAATGTAAATACCACGCCCAACAATTGGATGGTTGGCTGGGTAAGGTGTGGGTGGAACTCCACGTGGTGAGTTCCGAGTCGTTTTGTTCTAGTAAAACGAGAGAAGAGTTGGACAATGAAAATTGCGAAAAATTGGTATATTTCTATTTCTTATGAGACGTTGCGTGAACGGAACAAATTAGATTATTGAATAGAATTTAATTTATTTAGGTTCTTTTAACCATAAAACAAACATAAAAAACTAAAGCGTGTTTATTTTAAACGTTTTAACAAACTTAAAAAATTTACAAAAAAGGCACAATTTTGCAATTTTTCATTAATTTTAAGCACGATGCGTGAACGGAAGATGTGAACCGATTTTAATTTTTTTATGCCGTTTTTCTTCTTATTACAATAAGCAACTTTTTCGCACTAAAGCGTTCCGGAAAAAAAAATCATTTTTTTCGACCCACCCTATTCACCATGTCAGGCAGAGTTACTATTCGATATATTTCTCAGAGGATAACATATGATATCAATATAAAAAAGTCATCGTTTAAGATAATTTCTTTCCTTCAAATTTCAAATGATTTTTTTTCGAAATTATTCTCTATTATAGTGAAAATCGCAGTAATGAAAAATGGTACCCAGAACATTTGCAGGCAGGGATATTATCATTACACCACAGTGGGCAGATTCATATAGTATAAATCAGGACTATATAAAAAATTTGAAATCTGATTTTAAAAAATACTTTAATATTGCTCCAATAGAAAATATTACTATGCTTCATTAGATCTTGTATCTTATGAATTTTGGTTGAACTCTTAATTTTCGGGTATCAGGTGTGTGAACTAACTATTATTATACAGCAATGTAAATAATTCTGAAGTGAACGAGACGTTAATATAACTAAACTAAACTGCTGAGGGGGAATCTATGCACCCTGAAATGTAATTGATGGCATTTTGTAATCAACTTTTCACTCGCATTCTTAAGTAATAGAGATATGAAATTTTGTGCAATTGTGCATTTCTGATAATAGTACAATTTTGCAATTGCAGAATTTAATATTCAGTTAATAGCTTAATTTTAATTAAATTTTCATTCTATATGTAAGACACCATCTTACATTCTAATAAATAATCATGTAGAAGATTTCATATTATTCATAATTAAGAATTATTATATGAATTAAAGACTAATAGGTAGGAAATACATAACATTTAAAAAAAGATGGCAAATATATGGACATATTATTGTAAGAAAATATTTTTGAATAAAAAAATGTGACAAAATTGCAAACTCATAAGTTGCTCTGATAAGAATATTATGGTATATTAAGTCATATTTTATATTGTAGCACAGAATATTCCAAAACAATCATTCATTAAAAATAAAAAAATATATGATAAATGGATTAAAATTCCATTTTGCTTAGAGTTTCAACTCAGTTTTTGTTTTCATTTCCAGATTTTTGATAATATTTTATACTTTATTTCTACACTTAACGTATTTATATCTAAATTATTTTTATTTTGTTTGCTTGTTTCTCTCTTTCCAGTTTGTTTTTATGTGGTAGATACAGAATATTTTATAATTAACCCCTTAACATGCAATGACGTCTCATACACGTGCATCTAATAGCCTATTTTTTACTATTTAAATCCGTAATTAAGGGGTCTATTTTGGTACCCCCGGTTCGGTTGGGAGTTGGGTTGGGTTCCGTTGTTAACGTGCGGAACCCAACCCAACCGTGGGTACCAGAATAGACCCCTTAGTCAATGTAACAATGAATTTTAAATACAAAAATCACCTGGAGAGGCTTAAATGTCTCAAATATCTTTTTACTATCTTAAATAGATTGAAATAATTAAAATATATCAAATTGGGTGGTGGCTTCTAATTAGGAGGTTAAATAAAATCGTATGGAAAGGGTTTAATGCGTGTCCAACTGATTCGATCTGGCATATTTATGGACGAGTTTTCTGGTTTGTATACAGCCTGTAATACGTGTTTCCGGTGTAATGCTAAGTCAATGGATCTTCAAAGCGGAAGACCAACATATAAGCAGATAAAGTCAAGGATTTTAATGTAAGTAAACAAACCAGAAAACTCGTCCATATTATAAAGCTTGACTGCTCCGATTTTGTAGAACTCTGAATCGTGCTTAAGAGCCATCGCCAACAGTCCTAGGCTAGTTCAGCAGTTCCACGAGTATCACGAGTTCTTAATGTAACAAAGCGCAGAATATCAGCAAAAAAAAAAAATTAAAGTTTTTCATTTTATTCTTTGGAATTTCAAGTTTAAATCAAACTGAAAGTCTTTAATTCGACATCTTGCGTAAAGTTTCGACACGTTTCATGCCAAACTGTTACCCTCTATGTGTTCGAACTATCTTTTTTCCAATTTTTCATTTTTAGCTTCAAAGCAGATTTTTTTTTATTTGTGTATTTTCTTAATTTCCATAGATAAAATATGTTTTTCTATTGCATATACAAAAGTACGTATTAGCTACTTTTTAATTTTATTTCTAAGACCATAGTTTCTTTCGATAAAAGTAATTGGCAGCTTATATGGCTAAACACTACAATCTGGTACCAATGTCCTTGTGAAAATTCACATATATTCTCACGCAATTGTGTTAATCTACGATGAAACTTCCATCAACACTTTAAAGCTGATTTTGTTAAAATACTAATTTTTCTCTAAAGAAGTATCATATCAAGCTATCGTATGGCGATCAAATAAATATAATGGATACCATCAATGCCAGTCAGGTGAACGAGATTAGTCCGTTGAATATCAAAGTATTAAATTCACTGTAACTGTCATTTAACCGTCTGTCACACTAAATACTTAAATGGACAAATTTATATTTCTTATATGTATATAAATATATATATATTGCTACTGGTGATTGTAACCTATAGTGAAATTTGTTTTGAATTTCGTTCTCTGTATATATCATCCGTTCTCTGTAAGTAAAGTCTCCTAGAATGGCTGCTAGCAATTTTTCAGCATCACAAGTTGCGGTTCAACAACATTCGCAATCAAATGGGCACGATATCCGTTATGACTTCTCATTGTATAACGCTGCTGCGCTACAACAAGACTGGACTTTCACGCAGGATTACCGCGCCCCTTGTGTAACAGCACCAACTTCTTGGAGGTTTGAAATGACTTTGCACCGAGATCCAAACAGCGGCGTGGTTTCCGGTAATGCTATGTTACAAAGAACTGACACCGTAAATACTCCTGTTTGTGCTCATTTCGTGGTGACATTTCGTCAAAACGCCTTTAGTCTTGATTTTGTTCCACGATCTAATGTGCTGAGAAGAATTGAACCTGGTGATAGAAAATTGACTTATATTCATGTGCCGAAAGAATTATTACACGGAGAAATATTAGTAGTCCTCCATATTTCGGTTAGAAAATGTCATCAAGACAGGAAAAAAGGTGTTTCCACACCTGGTGCTGGAGTTGAAAGGAAAGAAATGCATTGTTCGAAAATGTAATGCAATGAAGTTATTTTTAACTGGTGTTAAATAAAAAACATTGTGATTGTTTTTTGCAAGTAAACAATTTTCATCGAATTACTGTTGGAGATATTCTTTAATATTCTGTGTTTAGCCTATCCCATGTTTTCTTGTCTAAAATGATAGATATGTATGTTTCTTGAATTTAAGGAATTACATGAAAGTTGTCTGCTGAGGGCAATGCAAAGAATATGGAAAAAAAATATTAAAATAAATTTCATATCTGCATAGATGTGATGTTTCTTTCTGTAAAACTCGGTATTCGTCTTTCATTACAACCACCCTTTCTGAATAGTTCAGGCAATTTTGAAAGGCAGCTAGAACCTAGATGTATCCTGGTATTTAAATGTTATATTGTTGCATGTAAATTCACGTACTCCGTGATCCAAGAAACATGGGTAAAAAAATCTTAGAATTATTTAATATATTCAAATCGTAGATAATTGAAGTCAGGAAAAAATAGAATATATTCAAAAATATTTATGCATGAAGTTTTATTGTAATTAATTTCCAATTTATAAGTGGGTTGGTTTTCATCAAGACTTAATCCGATACTTTCGGTGTTAAAATTCGAAATATTAATTACGTTTTATTTCAATTCAACTTCGACTTTGTAATTTGCGTCTTTGATATAGGTTAATGCTGACACATAAAGTTTTGCTTGTCAAAGTTATCATATTAATTAACGGATATTGTGCACATCTCAAAATTGTTTGAAATTAACGTAATTTTGGAATTATGAGACTTCATTAACATTTAAATGCCCAGTGTTGCCTTTTATGCATCATACCCAATTTGGTCTTCAAAAATCTTGAGAATAAGACTGAAGCTCTAATGGCTCTTGTTGCCAATAGGATACACACTGCAAAAGTTATTAAATCAATTTACTCATATCGATGGCAGCCTGAAAGCTGATAAAAAAAATAAATGTTTTTCACTTTAGGCTGCATCTTTTTTGCTTCGTTTGTAAGCTTGAGACTACCATATTTTATTCTAGAATGTTTGAGGAAATTCCATATTAGTTATTTAAATTCATTCGAGTTTAATGTTATGGAATTTTATAAAGGAAATTTTTATCTGAAATAAAGCTCAGTGTTGTCAGTGGGACAGTGTTTTAGACATAAACCATACTTAAAACAAAATGAGGCTTTTTAAAAATATTTTTGCCATATTTCATTCAAGAAATGAAATTCAAAAAATTTTAATCGCTTTTTTTAAAAAATCGGCTTTTTAAGGGTAAAAATGTGTAATGTCTCGGTGTAAATTTTATTTTTTGTAATATTCTGCAACCATTCTTATTGTTCGATAAAATAGTAATTCGCTGTAATTGAATCATCTCCTTTTTTTATCAAAAATATGAATTTGCCAGCACTGTTTTATCTTGGTAAAGAGTGTTTATGTTGAATATTCAGCTTTGTTTTATTCAACCGAAAAATTCTTTGAAATTTGTGTTTTCCTTTGGTGCAAATCGATTTAATTCCCATGCATTGTATACTTAATCCTGGTTATATTTCAGTTTCAGGGAAAAAAATTACTGAAAGTCATAGTCTGATAAATTGCTCTGGGTTTTCCGAAAATTTTCTCTTTCGATAATGCTAGACCAGAGGTTTCCAACCTTTTCGATTGTGCGGATCACCTGTTGTATAAAAAATATTTTGAAGCCCACTAACTGAAAGTAAAAAAAATCACACACACATATACGTGCATATAATATATATACGTCGGTAATTAGCAAAGCTTACTGTAATATCATTAAAAATATATTGTTTATAAAGCAAAAAAAGAGAGAGGAAGAGACAAGAGCCTTGAAGCTCCCCTGACTTCGACTCTTGACTGGCGTTTTGCGGCCCACTAATAAGCTATCCAAGGCCTCTAGTTGGGAACCCCTGTGTTAGACAATTAGGTAAAAGTTAATTTTAAGTTACGGAGCCATTCCTTTTCGCTTTGTATTGCCAACTTTTTGTCGCCAAGAGCAAGATGGTTTGGCGATGTCAGGACATTTGTTTTGGGTGAGCAGTGAATATTTTTATTGTTCTCTTTCGTAGGCGAATCGGGCAAATTTTTTTTAACTTAAAAAAATCGTCAGCGGCTTTGCTGAGCAAAGCCGGAAACTAGTAGCTTCGCTTCTTCATTGAATGTTGGGAATCTAACATTTAAAAAATTCCAAAATGAGTCCATACCTGAAAACATAAATACCGCAGTTGTTAAAAATGCATGAACTAAAATGTCAAAATTAAAACCGTTAAATTCCAAAGGAAATATTATACAAATTCTATTAAATTTCGCGCAATAAAATTTAAATTAGCGCGTAGTTGACCAATCAAGATGAAGCTTCGAAGCACAGAACTCCAATTTAATGATGCGCGCACCAGACACTAATTTGAACGTCACTGCGTAACCAAAACAAATGTAAACACATCGCTAAATCGTCTTCCTCTTGGCGTCAAAAAGTTGGCGATGCAATGTGTGGAGAAACAGCTTCGTACCTTAACCTTCCAGCGGGCGCGCGTTTGCAAGAGAGACTTGAATTGTGCATCGTATTACATATTTATATTGTTATTCTATATATTTAAGTGCAATTTTTTTAATAAAATCTTTGTTTACTATTAGGCTAATAAATACAGATAACATAAATAAAAGTTGCATTTATTTTTGTAAAACAACGACATATATATGTAATACGATGCACGATATGTCGTAAAATTTTGCTTAAGCGCTCCCGCTGGAAGGTTCAACTTAACTTTAACAGACAATTCCAAGAAAAGTAGTTAATTTGATATGTCACAACTGAAAATTGGCTTTTCTGGTGGTGATTTGCGAATTTTGGGAAGTAAATACCAATCAATATTCTGTATAAAGAATTATCGCTTTTAGATACAAAAATTTTAATATGAGTATAATAACATTTATATAGTTGAAGTTACATGGTAAATTTAAGTAGATATTTTAAATATATATATTGTCGTTATCAGAAAAAAAGAACTTATTAATATCATAGGCGGTCTTCTCTTCCTGACGAGCGGCTCGCCATGATATTTTTCAATTTCTTAAAATTTTTGTCCTTTCTTTCTTGTATGTTTTGGAATTTTTGTTTTTTGTTTGCTTTGATATATACTAGCAGTAAGTGCACGGCGTTGCCCTTGGCAAAATGGATATCGTGGATCTTCAAAAACGTGCGAAAATTCATACAAAACGGCACAAAGCATTAAATAAAAAAAATTATAGATTAAATTTTAAAATTCGGTCTTTGAGGTGCATTGAGTCACCATTACGACTACCTGCGAGCTAAAGTTCAAGTCTGTAAGTGCATACACAAACATTGCATTTTATAATATAGAGCACAGCATAGAATTATAAACGTAATATCTCAGAGAGCTTGGTTTACAGATTAAACAAACTTTTGGTGAAATAAAACATGAAAGCAAAACGTATTAGGTTATAAACTCAGCTTTCAGCAATAAAAAAGAAACATGCAATTAAATATTTGTTTAAACATTGAAAACGGTTTGAATTGCATTTGAACAATGAAAACAATTGTTGTAAATTATACCAAAAATATTTTTAAAACTTTACTAAAATTAGAGAAAATATTGTATGGCAACTATTTCGTTTAAAATAAACTTTTAGACTTTCAAAACAAACTTCATTAGAACAAAAATTGTTTCTTCTTTCTTATTGTCTATCTATTTTCTTCCTACGATTATTAGAAAAAATGCAATGGGAAAATGAGTATGAAAAATCACTCAAAATACCACAAAACATGAAATAAATTTTCTAGATTGAATTTTAAAACTCGGGCTTCGAGGAGCATTGAGTCTTCATTAGTACTACCTGTGAGCAAAATTTCAAGGTTGTAAGTGCAATATCTTATGTCTAAACAGCGCGCACGCACACACAAACATTGTCTTTTATATATATAGATGAAGCTAATATGATAAACAAAGGTATTTCTAAATTAAAGCTGAAAAACTTTATATTAACCTTTAAGAATAATCCGGAAAAAATTCAATCTTGCTGTAATATGGAGAGCAAAATTGGGTCGAAATTTGCTATTTCTTAAGTATGCCGATTTAAATTCCTTTTTATACGCATAGAAAGATACATTTTTCAATGTATCTCACTATGTTACTATAAACATTTTCTGAATGCTTTAGCAACGACGCAATGTTCAACCTAGATTTGAACCCTGTCCTGTCCAGTCATTCAACGTTTCTTTTAAGTTGAAAATGTTATCGTAAACAAATTCAACCATTTTCATTAGGTGAATCCTCGTTTCAGACTGCAGTTGAGTGCTAAAACTTTTTTTGGTTGGTCTATTTTTCTTTGAATGCGTTTTTGAGGACTTGATACATAAAAACATACTTGTATTTAATGTAAGATTAACTGCTGACAAAATCCATTAACGAACAATCTGTCTGTATCTCGATGCAATTACCAAATACTGCACTAAGGCCCGTATTCACCAACTCTTTAACACTCGGATTAAACCTGGAATCAGTGTTAATTCCTTGATCATATGAAAATCCCGAGATCACCGGATATTTTAACACCCTGTTTTTGATCCTCAGAAATCGGAGGATTAACAGTGATAATCCGCGGATTTTCGTTTTACGCAGGCGCATTTCTCCTCTACCTTCTATCAAAACAAACATGGCAGACGATGGATTGTCGTATTTAGACGATATTGAAAGTTTAGAAATTTTAGAAATAATCGAAAGATGGAAAAGTCTGTGCATCCAGATACAGCGAATGATTTGGACTGTATGAACAATGTATCCTTTCTATCACATTATCGTTTAGCCTTCCAGCGGGCGCGCCTGCACAAATTTTACGACATATCGTGCATCTTATTACATATATATATATATATCGTGTTGTTTTCACATAAATAAAAGTTGCATTTATTTTTGTATCTGTATTTATTAGCTTAATAGTAAACAAAGATTTAATAAATACAATTTGCACTTTAATTTATAAAAGAACGATATAAATATCTAATACGATGCACAATATAAGTATCTCTTGCATACGCTCGCCCGCTGGAAGGTTAAATAAAGATACAGGCGAATCCAGTCTTGAAAATCTGAAATCTCCTTTTGGATTGACTTTTATTGCCCTTCCTTTTCAGATTTTTATAGTACATAAGCAATTGCTTCGCATTTCTTTTTGCAACTCCGGGAAAACTGTTGAACATGGCAGTTAATTCCGACCAGGCGCTTGCCTTGTCTTTATTAGTTGTTGCATCTGTCTTTTTTTATTTTCAATTTCAGGTTTTAATTTATCTTAAGGAGAGGAGAAAAGCCTCTGCCTGAATTTTTGTGAAATTCTCCCTTTTACGATCCATAATTATTGCAACAACAAGTATAAAACGGCAGAATCAAAATACGGCGTTAGTTGATCAAAACACACGAGAGAATGTTTATATTATGTCTCTGTCATCCATTGACGGCCTTATTCACCATCCATGGTTAAATCCTGATCAGCAGTTAAAAGGGAATTTACACGAACAAGAGAATGCTGACCGAAATCATCGGCTGGATGTATCCCCTAACTGGCGAGTTGGCGAGAAACTCGTTTGGCTCGAAGGCTGAGGGTAATTTTAAAAATCGCCAACAACAGAGAAATTGAGATACCATGCCAATATAGCAACCCAATAAAGTATGCGTTTGGCAATGCATTTCGGTCACCTTTCGCATTATTATAGCAGAACCATCATTTAACCGCTGATCATGGTTTAACAATGGATGGTGAATAAGGCCGTGAGTGAAGCAGAACGAAAAACTTCGGCAAAGTTCGGTCATTGTCCAATCAGGACGTGGCTTCTATTTTTCTTCCAGTTAAGCCATGGATCACGTAATCCGTAGATGGAGAATACCGAAGGACTTTAATCCAGTGTTAGCATTGATTCTCGGATTTGATGATTCGCGATTTAATCCTGGATCAATCACGTTTGGTGAATACGGCCCTTAGCTACATCGATGAAATTCGACATTCGATTTTATCACCAGAAGAGTAGAACCGGTATAATTTTGGATGAAATCCGTCATCCTTTTTGCTATCTATCCGTCTGTTTCAAGAGTATTGAGGCGTGATATTTCCAAAACGCTACAAGCTAGATAAATCATATTTTGAATTCTTTCTTCACAACATTAATTTTAAGTCTGTGTTAAATTCTCGACCTAATTAATAAGATGACCAACTTTAGCTCGAACATTAGCTTCAACAAAGTGAGGACAAAAATAAATTGAAGCTAAAAAGTATCATAAATAAAAGAAACAGTTAATTCATTGCAACAAAAAATAATACAGAACAAACTATAATACGAGGCGAGTCCGGAAAGTAAGTACCGTTTCGTTCTACCGCCACCGCAACGCTAGTGCCGCAGTTCTGCGCATGTGCACACGTGTCTCTGGTTCATTGTCTGTCCCCTGACGCCATTGCAGCCGGATTGTGTTATGTTTACATGTGTTAGTGAGCATTCAAAATGTTTAAGACGATTGCCGATCCCGCCGACTGTGAAGTGCGTTCTGTAATACGGTTTTTGAACGCAAAGAAAGTTAAGCCAGCTGAAATTCATCGTCAACTCGTAGAGATTTATGGTGAAAATGTAATGACTGATGGAATGGCTAGGAAGTGGGTTCGACAATATAATAATGGACGCATCAATTTTCATGACGAAGAACGGAGTGGGCGACCTTCTGTTGTGAATGATGGTTTGGTTGCAAAAGTGAATGAGAAAATTCGTGAAAACAGAAGGTTCACAATAAGAATGCTTTCTGATGAGTTTCCACAAATTTCAAAAACTATTTTGCATGAGATTGTCACAAATCGCTTAAATTATCGCAAATTGTGTTCCCGTTGGGTCCGGAAATGCTTACGGATGTCCACAAAACGAAGTGACTTGGCAATGCTTTTAAATTTCGTACCCGATACAGTGAAGAGGGCAATGAATTCCTAAACAAAATTGTGACCGTTGATGACACTTAGGTTTGTTCTTGAACTTGAAGCGTGATTTTAGAGGTAGGCGCTTTGACAGCAATGACGACGCAAAAAACGGTGTTCAGCAGTGGCTATCTTCACTGGCGGCATCTTTCTTTGAAGAGACAGTTATAAATTGACTAAATTTATAAATTGATTAAATTAATTAATAAAACATTAATAAAAATTCATAGTATTATATATAAAGGCGCAAATGCAGCTATTTATAATATAATACAGAAACAAAAAAATAGATATACTAAACAAAAATTAAAATTAAATAAAAAGAAAGAAACGGATTCCCAAATTCTTTCATTAATATTAATAGTTTTTTAAAAGGAGTATAAAAATATTTCTAATTAATATATTAATGGTTTTTTCTAATTTAATTTGCTATAACTGTTTAAATATTAGTTTTTTATTCTGATTAATTAGTTAGAATTTTTTTTCATAGATGGAGCTAGGTGCTAGCTTCTAATTTTTTGTTGCTTCCTGTGTATTTGGCGTCGCCTGGATTACATCTAAAATTTCGGCAGAGAGTGTTTGGTTTAACACACTCTCTAGTACCTTTTGATTATTCTTTAAGGATTTTGCATTTTGATTTGTCAAAATGATTCTCATATTTATATTGGACAGGATTCAGGCCACAAAGGGTATACTTTTGATTTATAATCTTACCCTTGACAGAAAATCTTGTCTATTTTGGAATCTTTATGGTGAGTGGTCTTCGATAAAGTTTGCCATTCGATTCCTCATTCATTTCTTCCTTTTTGAACATTTTTTACTTTCTAAATTAATTTTTATGTGTTTTGAATATTATCGTTTCAAACTTCTGTTGATGCAATCACTTGAGGCTGTTGCGTTTGTACGCTTAAAGATGTATTGTCATCGTTTATGTCTAAATCTGCTGTTTATTATCTATACTTTTCTTTTTATTTAATTTTAATTTTTGTTTAGTATATCTATTTTTTCTTTGAAGAGGGTATAAACAAGTTGGTTTCTCGCTATGACAAATGTCTGAACAATGGTAGTAACTATGTAGAAAAATAGTTTACGAAATGCTCTTTCATGTAAAAATAAATTTTGTTTTGAAAAAACATTTTTTATGCGAGTTTTTCCAAAACGGTACTTACTTTCCGGACATGCCTCGTATGATAAAGGGATTAAAAAACATTTGTAGCATAATTTATTGTGCACTTTTCGAGGGAAAAACAGAACTTACAAAAGGAGGACGATTGGTCACCTTATAATTAACAGATTATGGTTGAATTGCAGTCTATATTTAAACCCTGGTATGGCTTTTGACAACGTTTATTTCTTTGTTTGCGAAGTTTAGAAACATAAAATATTTTAATCGTTAACATATTCCACTGATAAACGAATCTGGATAAGTTTTCCAAGTTTCAAACCCCTCTCCCAACATGAAGACACATCGAGTTCCAAGAAACTACGGAGGTCTGCAAAAAATTTTTGAAACATTTTTTTAGTTTTGATAACTAATTTTAATATTCCTTTTAGTGCTGTTTTGAAAAATTATTTGATTTTATAACGTAATAATTGTTTCAGAGAACAATTTCCTATTTTGGGGGAAATAAATGAAATAAAAATATTTTGACATTTCTATTTTTATCACCTCATAAATATATCTTTTACATTTATATCCTATCTCGGTTATGATTGTAATGGTAAATGAGTTATAGTAAAGTTTTCTATATTTTTCCGCTTTTATTCTGGAAAACTACCTTAGTATTGTCTCTTTTCAAAGGTTAGAAGTAGACGCTTATTATGTTTTATCCCACCTTCCTTTTGATATCTTATTTCCATTTCCTTTACGCATTGGTACAAGTTTTCAACATGCCTCTCACCGACTGCAATTAAATTTCCAGGTAAACAGTTCAGGTGCCAATTCAGAAATGAACTTTGGAGCTCATATTACAAATAATTTCTTGAAATTTAATATTTCTTCTACAATACATTACAAGTTTCGGTTTCTTTAGCTTCTAAGAAAGCTAGTTATTAATACTATCCAAGATTTCCAGGCTTTATCTCGTTTGTTCACAATTTATAAATCAAAATTTCATTCTATTCAGTTTTCTGACGTCATATTCTACAAATACCTCTTCCTTTCAACTTGGATTCAGATAAACCCAGAAACTGTTGGAACTGTTAAGAACCACTTTTATATGAAGCGATAATTTCCAATATATCTCTGGAGGGGACGGAACCAGGATACTAAGTCCATGAGGGACCGGGAGTCTAGCAGGTAGGGTTGTGCAGATTAAAATAACTTTTTTCTTTCATTAGATTGAAATCTTTCACATTGTTTTTACAAAAATAGCAATCATCAGTTTGATTTTTAAATTCCCTCCAACCACTGGTATACCAAACCGAAAAGGTTATTACAACAAAAGAAATAAACCCAAGGGCTAGTTTCTATCCCCAAAATAAGCAAATTTTCTTTTCCCCACAAAATCTGAAATGTTACTCTGTTTCCTTACTGTATAGATGTCACAAATGCAGCCGAAACAAACTTGTGAATGAACATTTCCTCCGGAAGCCATTTCACTGAACCGGAATACAATTTAAAAGTAAAAGGCACATCTACTCAAAGCTTGGAATTATATGCAATCTGAATTAAGAAATACATTGTTGGGGGAGTAGGAAAAATGGCAGAAAAGAGAATAGGGTGGGAGAGAAAGTAAACGTGCACCAGCAGGCTAGTGATAAGCTTTTAGCTAGTTTTCTCTAGCTTTGCCTTTGAGTTTAACAGACAGTTTGCCGTTTTAGAAGAAAAGTTAAACTAATAATTGTATGTTCTTGCTTGGCTCAATGTTATGAAGAGAAACTAATTATTTCAAATCTATAAATACATTTAATGAATTCATACAAATAATAAGTTGCACTTAAATATACAAAATACATGGACCAATGATCTATGATAAAACTGTACGCAATAATATTTTTTAATTTTTTAAAAATTATAAGAAATACCATTTAGTTTTAAGACAATGTTTTCATCGCAGACCTGTGCTATTTTTGAAATTTTGTCAGTTTGTAAATATGATGACTGAAGACAAGAAAGCAAAATTTGCTGATGTGCATCCAACTGCGGACAAAATCCACCGGAAGTTATGTCTTTTAATGCACTTTTTGATACTGCAGGGTGTCCAGCGAATAAGACCCTGATTTCTAAATTAAATATCTCAGAAACAAATATTTATAGAAGAATGCGGTAAGCGGTATGTTTATTAGCTGAACTGTAAAAATGTTATACAGAAATTTCGAAAAATTAGTTACAAAAACCGTTAACAGATGGCGCTGTAATCGCAACACTATAAATTGTGCTTCCAAGTCTAGAGCGATCAGTTCGATCGTGAAAGGAGATTAGCGTAGAGGTTGAAATCATGTATTCCATTGAACTTGTGTTTTTCTGGTACTGGAATATCACAGATTATATTTACCTACGGCAACAAGGCGCAGTTTTCAAAAACGATTTAATGTTCCAAAAGGACCCGATGCAAAAACCATTCCCAAGAGGCTCTTCGCCGAATTCGAACGGACAGGCAGCGTGGATGATAATCGAGTGGGAAATGTTGGACCCAGGCAAACTGTAGTCACTCCAGAATATGTCGCCAAAGTTTCTGGAATTGTTCAGCAAAACCCAAGGAATACTGTCCATAGAATTGTATCAGATATTGGTTTCAAGCGTTCAAGTACGCAAAAAATATTGAGAAACCTCCTACGGATATTTCCATACAAATTCCAAAGTCATCGGGCCATACCCATAAAATCTGTTCGGCAAAGGTTTGACTTTGCGAAGGAGATTCTCACAATGATTGATAATCAAGGATTTGATGTTGGCTGCATGTGGTTCACTGATGAAGCACATTTCCACTTGAATGGATTCGTGAATAACAAAACTGGAGATTTTGGGGATCCGAAAATCCTCATATGTGTGAAGAGGAACCACTGCATTCGCCTAAAGTTACTGCTTGGGTTGCAGTATGCAGCAGAGGCCTTATCGGCCCTTTTTTCATGCGAGGAGCGATCTCTTGTGAACATTACATTAGAATATCGGAACAATTTATCGGCACACAGTTTGCGCTAGCACCCATCTTCCATGAATCGAGTGGTTCATGGAAGATGGGGCTCGACCACATCGTACAGAAAAGGTGTTTCGCTTTCTTGATGAATACTTAGGGAATAGAGTAATTGCGTTGGATTATCCCAAATTTACTGGCACGTGAATGGATTGGCCTCCATATTCGCCCGATCTGACTCCTTGTGACTATTTTCTGTGGGCGCATTGAAAGACACTGTTTACGGGAACCATCCATCTATGCTGGATAAGCTTGAATCGGCGATTTGTGTGGCATGCAATTCCATTTCCGTTGAGACATTGAAGGATGAGATGCCGGATTTCATTCTTCGTTTACGCCACCTCATTTTTTCGAACGGTGAACATTTTGAAAACATTGTGTTCTGAATGCAAAGACTGCTTGACTTGACTTTTTTCCGACTGCTTGCAGAGAACAAGTTTTTCGGCGTACAGCGTCATCTGTTAACGGTTTTTGTAACTAAATTTTCGAAATTTCTATATAACATTTTTACAGCTTAGTTAATAAACATACCGTTTACCTCATTCTTCTATTGATATTTGTTCCTGAGATATTTAAGTTTGGAATCGGGGTCTTATTCGCTGGACACTCTGTATTAGTCTAAAGGTTAGCAAGCAATTTGGATGGAATGTACAGTAGGGTGGATCACCGCTCTATGGAGAAATTTATTTTTTCGAATTTCTACTGGGCACAGCAAGAAAAGGGTGCCAAATGATGTTTATAACTCACATATAAAATTTGATTGTAATGGGAGGCCATCTTGTGGGGAAAACCTACTTTTTGATAATTTGTTACAATAATTCTAAAAGAAGTTCTAAATTGTGTATCTATAAAACAAACAGAAATTGCATGAATAATATATATTTATTAATATATATTTTTATATATTATTACAAGAAAAGGTTACAAAAATGACATTTATATTATTATAATAAGATTTCAAATATCGTGAAAATCCTTCTAGCTATCGAATTTCGGCATGGCTTTTTTAGATTCTATTTGGTTTCTCATGAAATCTTCTCTCTCATATTTTTTTTGCACAGTGGGGCTGAAGTTTCTGTTACCGTCTTAATTGCCCTTTCCATCGCTTGTGTGTGTGAGATGGCAGATGTAGTAAAGACTGTTCTCCGTATGCTTTTTGGACGGCAAATTGTCTGATGTCTTTGTCAGGTATGGATTTTAATATTGGTGGATAAGCTATATTTTCCTGCCAGTCGATAAGATAGGTATAAGATGACTCAAAATATTTTACAGTAGGAAGTTTAAACAGTCAGAACCCATTTTCTTAAATGCTGCTGGCTTTCAAAATCACGGATGTGCGGTCTGAGTCGGTCGGCATTGCGATCAACAAATTTTTAGGATGAGCGAAGTAACTGCTTCTTTGAATTACGAGATCTACTTGGGCTTTCAGTTCTGTGTGCAAATATCTAGTTGCAGCGATGAGTTTGAACAGGTGCCGTGCTCCATCTTTACAGTACGGGCGAATTTTGATAGCAAACCAGAATTTTTAGAAGATTCCATCAAAACATACAAGCGTAGAAGTCGATTAGCACGAATTAGCCATCGGGCATGAAACATTTTGCCTGGAGATTTGTTTATTAAATCATTAGGAAATATACCAGTTGAAACTGATGAGACTATTCTATACAACTATGTTTGGTCTGTGCTTACACTTTAAAAAGAAAAACTCGGGTAACTGTTTAAATAAGATGAAAACGAACAAGGGGGCCTTTTTCCACACATTTCCAGATCTTTGCCAATTCTCCCTGAAAATGTATTGGGTCCCGATGTGCTTCCATCAGTATGTTGAAACAAGTTCCGGAAGGGTAATTCATTCATATGTAATAGACAGATAATCCACTGTAATGACTTATCTAAACTTTTATCAAGCAGACTTATGATACCTCCATATTTACAAACGTTCACATTAGTTCCATCACATCCAACTTCCAGCAAAGATTATATAGATATTTTCATTCTAGGAAGAAATCGGCGATTGTTTGTTCCATACATTTAGATGTGCCAAACGCTGGTGCAATATGACCCAAGTACTTAGACTCTAGTTCCATTGGCTCTTCAAGAATGCTCTGTCTATACATTTTTTCGTCCTTCTCTGATACAATTAAAGTTCTATCTGTCCGTCCGTCGAATTATAAAGTAGGTATTTGTAAAACAATGCCTTCTTTCGCGACCAATTTTCGTGCTTTCTTGCGTTTTCGGTGGACCTTATTTTGATCAATAATTTCTGAAGTGGAAGTGTGAAGAACTGCTGTAGTAATAGCTGCACCAGCCCTGTCTGAAACTCCGTATCTATCACACGTTCTTGAAAGTAAAGTGTAGTCTACTGTACTGTTCTTAGTAGTAGACTTATCGGCAGGAGCCGCCGATGATGAGGCTTATATCGTCACTCTCCGATAGACTAGATTCAGGTGAAATCAAGACATTAAGCTTCTCTGTGCTTCCTTTTTGAGGCTGAAACTTGGATTTTTGCTTCATCATTTTTCCTTCTTAAAGTTTTCGTTATTTTATTCGTTGTAAGCATATCTACGGTTCCAGATACCATTTTTCTAGTGCTGCATTGGTCGATTAGGAAGCTTTTTCTCTGACAAGTACTAAGTTGTATCTCGGGCAAATTCATTCATCGATGTTCTTACATTTGCAGGATGAAATGTCAGACAGCGCCTTACTGGTAAAATGAAACTACTAATCTCTTCTTCGGTATTTTAGGGAGAGATTTTAAAAGAATTTTGCATTTCAGATGGTACGTCTTCAGCATCGCCTTAACTGGTTTATGCTGGTGGAAGTCGGATGGAAGCTCTTGACCATATATCTTCAATTTTTTCCGCGGCAATGTCCTCAATTTTCTTATATATGGGTTCTTTGTTAGTTTCGTTATCACGTTTTATTTTATGCCGGTTCCACTCTTAGAATTTCATAATATCTTCGTAGGTTGGTAACATATTGCCTTTCATATCACTTGAAAAAGTAGGAAAAGGTTAAAACGACCCACCCTAATGCACAGTCGCGCGAAAAAATGGGAGCCACCCAGCATTATTCCGCCGCTGTTCATTTTATCTTAAAGCAGAAGGTAACAATTTTCTGGCAACAATGTCTACTAATATATTCCATGTCTAAAAAGTCCATAAGGGGTCATCTACATATTTAAAATGGCACTAACTTCAAAATTTTCAATGGCAACACACATTTTTATTAACGGATTTCAAAACTGTATGAAAAGTTATGCTTGTATACAAAATTTCATTATCCAAGCTCAACAGCTTTTGAAATTATAAGCAAATAAAATTTTAAGTCTTTAATGCTAAAGTAAAGTTTTGAACTTTCATTGATATCTTGAGAAATAATATAGTTTTTGACCTAGAATTCTTTTGTTGTAATAGTTTGAAATACTCTACACATATACTTTTGATTTAAAAATAATTTTGAGCACATGAAATATTTTATGATATTTTTTGATCAAACATTTTTTTAAAGCTACACTTATAAATTTTAACAGTAATCGACGAAAATGGCTATTTCATAAGCCCATGAAAAGTTTCAGCTTATTCCTCCGGATAATTTTGAAGATACATTACATTTTCTATTTTCGCTGTAATTCGATGCACTTAAGGAGGCGGCATATATTTCGAAACCGTTTTCATTATTAAATAAAATCATTATACTACTTTATTTTACAAAATTTAAATATATAAACATTTAACTACATATACATAAATTAAAGTGGTGTAATTTTACACTATTTATTTTTTACGCATCAAGTTTTACCGATTGTAAAATGTAGATCTTTACTTTGAAAATAACATTTGAAGTGCGAAATAATTTAAAATGCTTATATCGACATTTAAACGCAAGCAGAGAACTTCTCTATCTAAATGTGGTGACTGCCACTTTTATGTCGAGAACACAAAATGTCATATATTTTCCAATCTATTAATGATATATTAACCAAAATTAATATCCGGCGGTATTTTTTCATGAGAAATTTATTTATGGCATCAAAAAAGGGTGTTGCCATTGAAAATTTTGAAGTTAGTGCAATTTTAGATATGTGGACGACCCCTTTTGATATTTTTAACCTTAGACTCTTTTAGTATACATTAGTTCCTGTAAAACGGTATGTTTAGTTTTAAAAAGCAATGCACAGCGGCGGAATAATGCTAGGTGTATCCTTTTTTTTTCCGCGACTGTACATGAGGTTTTATTAGTAGAACTTGTAAACCCAGATGCAATTTTTTTACCAAATACGTCATCTTTGGAATTTTGACTGTTTCAACTCCGTAGAACTCTTAAAAGTGCTAAACGGGCATAGCCAAAAGCCCTTCGCTGGTTTAATTACGAGACTTTAGCCCTTTGCAGACCTCTGTCTTGGTAGATTCGACAAGTGGTTTTTACCGCCAAGTCCTATATCGAGGTGGACTCGACATCAGTTTTTTTGCAATCACGTCTAATGACGCGGTCGGATTGGTGCGCAGAACATTTACAGGCTTCAAAATTATCATCACACTAAAATAGACAGCCTCTTAGAGTGTAAATCACGCCTTTCAAACAATATGAAATTAGATTTTAAAAAAACATACTCTATTGTTGCTACCATAGAAAATATTAATATACATATATATAGATATTATATCTTCTTATAAACAATTATCATCATTAATTTGAGATGAACTTTTGAACAGCATATTCTCTTAATTTTCATGAAAAAAATATTTGTTTGTTTTGCATAAATAAAAAAGTACGGATTATATAGTTATAAGCCCATATCTAAGACCATAAATTTATTCGATAAAAATAATTGGCAGGCTAAAGATTAACATATCTAGTACTAATTATCCTTATGAAAATTCAATTATCTCGTGCAGTTCTGCTAATTCACGATTAATATCCCGTAAACACTTTGACATTTTGTGGAAATACAAATTTTTCCCTAAAGAAGCATCATATCAAGCTACCTTATAGTGATCAAATAAATATAATGTATAATATTAATGGCAATCTGGCAAACGAGATGATTCTGTTGCATATGAAAGTATTAAATTCACTGCAACTGTCATTTAACTGTCTATGTTAATCTCTTTATTTTGTATGTCTGTTTATTTTTCCCATATATATACTTAAATAGAGAAATTTATTTTTCTCATATATATAGCTATAGCTATTGATGTTTGTAAGGTATAGTGACATTTTTTAAAAATTCCGTTATCTGTATACATCATCGATATAAGTACGGTCTTCTAGAATGGCCGCTAACAGTTTTTCTACTTCACCAGTTGTGGTTCGACGACATTTGAAACCAAAGGACCTTATGCACAGTTTGGGTTCGAGAGTATAGAAAAACAGCTGTGGAGGAATAAACAAAACGATCGGCCTATAAGTGACTCAGAAATAAAAGCAGTTCTGAGTCAGCTGTTTAAGACTGACCAATGGCTGCCGCCGGCAGGTCACGTGTCGGAGTATGTGATGTCACATGCATAAGGTCCAATGGGCATGATGTCCTTTATAACTTCTCATTGTTCAACGCTGCTGCTCTACAGCAGAGATGGACTTTCACGCAGAATTTCTGCACCCTTTGTATTACATCACCAACTTCGTGGAGGTTTACACTGACTTTACTCAGAAATCCAAACAGTGGCGTGGATTTTGGTGAAGCTATAAGAGAAGGAAATTATTCCCTAAATATCCCTGCTGCTGCTGCTCATTTCGTGTTGACATTTCGTCACAGCGCATTTAGTCTTGAATTTGTTTCAGGATCTTGTGGGCGTTCATATATGCACTCTATTGTACCGGATCAATTCGAGCATTTACTACAAGGAAAAATATTAGTAGTCGTCCATATTTCTGTTAGAGATTGTCATCCAGACAAAAAGGAAAAGGGTCCTGCTATACCTGGTGTTGGAGCTAGTAGGAAAAAAATGTAATGCGATGAAGTCATTTTTAACGGTGTTAAATAAGCAACATTGTACTTATTTTTTGTAAGTGAAAAATTTTAATGTAATTTTATAACTTATCTACCAGATGATGAAAAGCGTGTATATTTTGTAACTATTGTGCCGGATCATTTACGGCATTTATTACTTGAAGAAATATTTGCTGTCCATATTTTTGTTGGAAATTGTCATCAAAACAGTAAAAAGGGGCTTGTCACTTCTGATATTGGAGTTCAAAGGGGAAAAAATACAGTGCTGGAAAATATAATGGAATGAAGTGGTTAATATTTTATATTGTTGTTGAATAAGCAAAATTTAACTTATTTTTCGTATGTAAAATTTTTCCTGAAATAAACTCTCAAGTTAATCTCTAATATTTTGGGTTTAGCCTAGCCCGTGTTTTCTTGTCTAAAATGATAGAAGTCTATTGTCTTTTTTAAATAAGGGATTGTATGAATGTTCTCTGTTGAAGGCAATGGAAAGAAAGTGGAATAGAATATAAATAAAAGTTTTGGATCCGAATTAGAGGTAGTGTTTCTTTCATTGAAACTTAGTATTTGTTTTTTCATTCAACCATCCTTTCTTCATATTTCACATGATTTTGAAAGATGGCTGGCACCAAATTATATTTTTGTATTTAAATGTTGCATTATTGTATATAGCTTAAAGTACTCGGTGGTCCTCGAAACATGCATAAAAATTTAAAATTATTTAATATAATTCAAGAAATATTTCTGCCGAAAGCTAAATTTTAATAAATTTCTAATTTATTAGAGGATCGGTTTGCTTCAAAATTTAATCCGATGCTTTCGGTGTTAAACGTAATTAATATTTTAAATTTTAATTTCATTTTTAACTTCGGCTATTTATTTTGCGTCTTGGAATATAAGTTAATTCTGGTCACATGATACGTTTACTTTGACAGGCAAAACTTCAAAATTATATCAAATTAGCATAAGATTTCATTAAAATGTGTAATGTCATGGTGTAAATTTTTTTCTGTAATATTCTGCAATTCTTGTTATTCGATGCAATTGTAATAATTCGCTGTAATTCAATCAACCTTTAGTTGTCGAAAATATATCTTAGCCAGCATTGCTTTCTTTTAATAAACAGTATTTATGCTGAAGACTCGGCCTTGTTTTTATTTTTAAAAAAACTTAATTTGTTTTCCCTTCTTTGATGCAAACCAATTTAACTTCCAAGAATTGTATATTTAGCCTTGGTTATTAGAGTGTTCTGTTTCGGGTTGAGTAAAAAAATCTTAGTCAGTTAAATTGTTTCGTATTCCGAAAATTTCCTGTTTCGATAATGCTAGACAATTAATTCCAAGAAAAGTGATATATGACAACTAAAAACGGACTTTACTGGCGGTGATTTGCGAATACTAGGAAGTAAATGTAGATCAATATTCAGTGTAAAGAATTATCACTTTTAAATACGAAAACTTTACCTTCATATACAGTCACTCAAAAAAGTATTGGGACACAATACAAGTTCACAGGATTTTATCATAATGTATAACTTAAATATACAAATGAAACAAAAAAGAAGTATATCACATTTTGATAAATGCAAATCATAGTAACTCAAACAAAATTCATATATTAATGCAATTATGATTACAATTTAAAGTAAAAGAAACCAAGTCAAAAAATCTGCTCAAAAAAGTATTGGGACACTGTCCAATAAATTAAGAAAAATATATTAACTATCAAGTTAATATCTTGTTCAGCCACCCTTGCACTTTATGACCTCTCCCAGTTGATTTGACATGGATTTGATCAATTTTGCGCGAAATGATCCGCTGATTTTAGCCCACTCTTCGATCAGATGCTTTCTTAACTCTTGCTTGTTAGAAATATTGGGTTCATTGATTTTTTGCTGCAAATAATCCCACACATGTTCAATGGGATTAATGTCTGGACTCTGGGCAGTGGTCTTAATCACACCAGGACAGTGGTAGAGGACCCATAACTTGCAACTATCAGCAGTATGTTTTGGGTCGTTATCCTGGTAGAATTTAAAATGTCTTGAGATTACCAAGTTGCTCGCACTTTGCTTTAAATTTCGCTTGAGAATGTCAAGGTAGACATATTTATTCATTGTACCATCTATAAAATCTAAGTTCCCCACGCCAGAGCTTGCCATGCCATGTCATACTAATTGGTTGGCACCTCCATATTTTACAGTAGGCCGCAAATTTTTGATATGCAATGCTGTATTTGGTGTGTGCCAAACTTTTTGCTTGTTATCCGATCCAAAAATGTTATATTTGCCTTCATCCACAAAATTTACATTTTTCCAAAATTCTGTTGACTGCTTTACGTACATTTTAACAAATGCCAGTCTAGCTTTCCTATTTGCTTTGCTGATGTAGGGATTTCTCCGAGGTACTCTGCCATAACACTTATGCTTTTTTAAAACATTTCTGACAGTTTCAGGATTTACAGGTTTCCGGAACCTACTTTTGCATTTTAGAGTCAATTTTACTCCGCTAGTTTTTGGATTAATGTTTGTCTCGCAATCCACCTCTCTTCAAGTTCACTAAATGTCCTTGGACACCCTGATCTTTGCTTGGTTTCGGCACTACTTGTTTTCTGCGAATAATATTACAAACAGTAGACTTACTGAGCTTCAAGATTTGTCCTATACAACGAACTTATTTTCCATTTTTCCAATGACTTATTACCAGATTTCGCACATCAACCGAAATATCTTTGTTTCTCGCCATTGTTCCATACGAAACCTTTTTTGCTGATACTTTTTGTTTTCTCATTTCAAAATTGTCCCAATACGTTTTTGACAACTGTTTGCGTTTAAATTATATTTAAAAGGCTAGATCAAATTGTAATTCCAAAATAGTAAGAAAATTTTCCGTATATACTGTATACCAAATATTAAAGCATTTCATGATTAATTTTGTTTTTTGTTTTAATGTGATTAATATTTTTATAAACAGCTTTACATGTTATGCATGCCAAGTGTCCCAATACTTTTTTGAGTGACTGTAGTTGAAGTTACGAAGATAAGTATATATTTTTAGTTTCTATATATAAACTAATTTGATAAACGATGATATTTCTAAATTAAAACTGAAAACTCCTCGTGAAATCTTGCTGTAATATGGAGAGCAAAATTGGGTCGAAATTTGCCATTTTTTAAGAAGTTCACGGACACCTTGCCTTAGGTTATTATGTTATTGCTTTTATGTTATTTGTTGGGACACCTAAGCTGCTTGAATAGCATTTCGTGTACAAATTTTATTATTTTCGTGTACGGCGTACGCCGTTTTGAGTTTTAGATTGTCGCGAACCTGCACGGGATATCACGCTTTGTCCCACCAAGTAGAGCGGCATATGCCGCTTTCTTGACGAGAGTGTTAAATATGGCGATTTAACCATTAGAAATCCGATTCTATTAAAATTGATTTCAAAGTGCGTTTTGACTTCCATTTCTTGAATAAAACATGGGAAAAATGCTTTAAAAAATTCTATTTGGTTCTAAGTATAGTTTACGGCTAAAAAACAGTTTGCTACCATCTGACAACACTGTGCTTTATTTCAGAAAAAACCTCCTTGATAAAATTCTATAATATCAAACACAAAAAGATTTTAAGAACTAATAATACGGATAAGGAATTTCCTTCAATATTTTAGAATAAATTACCACATTCTCAAGCGTACAAACAAAGCTAAGAAATGCAGCTTCAAGTTAAAAACATTTTTTTATCAGTCTTCAGGATGCCATCTATATGTTGTAAATTGATTCAATAAAAATTTCAATACATATCCTATTTGTCAAAAACAAGCATTAGATCTTCATGTTTATTTTCAAGATTTTTGAAGACAAAATTGGGTATGTTGCTTAAAGGCAACACTTTGAATTCAAGGGTTGAATTCCTTTTCACGCGCATACAAAGCTTCATTTTTCAGTGTAGCACTATAAGCGTATTCTGATTGGTACGTTTCGTTGTTGCTAAATCAATCTATATTTGAACCATCGTCTAGTCATTCAACGTTTTTTTTCAAGAATAAGAAGATATTGTGATCGTAAACAAATTACGCCTTATGATTTAAGCGATTCTTCGTTTCAGACACCAGCTGAGTGCAAAACTCTTTTTTGGGGGGGGAGGGGAATATCTCTGTTTTTCTGTGAATACGTTGTTGAAGAATGGAAAGAGCTGAGATGAATAATTTAAATACTTAACCCTCCGTCGGGCGCATCTAATTTGTGAGATGAAGCACCCTTATTTTTTTTTGTGCTTAAGTGCGGGTTTTACCGAGAGAAGTATGGAACTTCTAGCAGTTTCCTGGCTTCCTACCACTCACACTAGGCTATCGTGGTTTTCTCTCTAGCGCTCTTTTGATGTACGTGAGGGGCACGTTAAGCTGGCAGATGAGTTGCGCACGGTTAAGTTTGAATTTCTGATTTCCCCAACTTTTCTCCATATTTCTTCTTATACACCTGCGGAAAGTTCGTATACATGTGCAAAAGCTGCTAATTTAATGATATTGATAGTTATTCCGAATACATTGTTTCAAAAATGTCGAATTTCTTCAAGCTGTCAACGACAACTGTTGTCATTGCTAAAAAACCTTTCGAGAAAGCAAACGCGAACTCCCTCCTAAATTCTTAGATATTTTATTAGTTCAAATTTCAATTAAATGCAAAAAAAATATTTAAAAACATACAGTTTTGTAGGACCGAATAGTTCAGTTTTCTAAGCTTTTCCTTTGGCCTAAGCAAAGATTTAACTTTTATTCTCACAGACAAGCTGGGTCCGAACGCGTTAGCGTTTGTATTGGGCCAGACCGAAGGTTAATCGTTACACCAAATATGTTTATATGCATCAAACTGCAAACAAAATCCATTAACGGAAAGTCTGTCGTAAATGTGGGTATCAATGCAATTACTAAATATTTCAAGAAGCTCCATAGATGGAATTCCACATATGTTTTTATCACCAGAACAGCAAAACCGTATATAATTATGGACGAAATCCGGCAGCTGGTTTTCTGTCTGTCGGCTTGTTTTCAAGAGTATTGTAGTGTGACTTCTCCAAAATGCAACAAGCTAGATAAATAAAATTCAGTATTCGTTCTTCACACCATAATTTTAAATCTGGGTTAAATTATGGTCCTAATTGATCAAGAGATTACAACTGAATTGCAGTATAGATTTGAACCCTAGTTATGGCTGTTGTCCAGCATTCATTTCTTCGTATGAGATGTTTTAGAACCAGAAAATATTTTAATCGATAGCATATTAGACCGAGAAACGAATTTAACCCTTAGAGGCATGGACATTTACCCATAACAATAAGACACGAGAGGCGCACTCGGTGAGCCACCATGTTTTTATGGATTTTGCACCTGTATACCCAAGTAACATATTTTTTTTATTGAATACTATAATGTAGGCTTCCGGAGGTCCAGTTTTGACATCTTTTTGCTTCCTAAAAGGTAAAAAATACCTGTGAAAGCCGTCTTTTGCTTGAAGACACGTTTAGAATCTTCCCATATCGGTAGAGCTAAATACGTGGCATATTTACGGATCCTACTATGGTTTGGATTGAGATCGCTTTTCATTGGCTCTCAGCGTCACGTCACTTCGCTTGCTTCTAAATGATGTCATAGGAGTGCGCTTAGTTTGGATTTCGATTTTTGTCTTAGCTATTGTATCATGGAGAAACCAAAATTATCTTTATCTTAAATTCATCATTCCCTTTAGAAATATCCAAATAATCGTAATTAAAAGATAATTTTGGTTTCTCCATGATACAATAGCTAAGATAAAAATCGAAATCCAAACTAAGCGCGCTCCTATGACATCATTCAGAAGCAAGCGAATTCACGTGACGCTGAGAGCCAATGAAAAGCGACCTCAATCCAAACCATAGTAGGATCCGTAAATATGCAAACACGTGGGCCAGGAGCAAAGGTTACTGGGTAAGTCAGTTATACATCAATTGTTTAGTCGAGATCTGTTTTGTCGCACTCAATACGCCACCCGTGCCGTTATGTTTCGCCTCGAAAACAACCAAATCATGTCTTCTGATAGCTACCTTTTAGTTTTTTTATGATAAAGAGAAGGCATGCGACTTCATTCATGCGTCTAGCATCAATGGCAAGGAGCATGTCAAAGAAAATGTTCTAATAAACTCGGAAAATGAGGTCAATGGCCTTCAAGAAATTCAGGATTTATCAGATAAAGACCAGGCGATAACGAATCTATTATTTTATAAAATGAAGATTGTGAAGTGTCGGAAAATCAAGAAAGTTTCGGAGATTCACAGGTGAAAAAAAATTCTCTTTTGAAAATTAAATTTTCGAAGGCCCCTCGAAAAAGCATTTTAGGGCAACTTTCACCGTTTTCCAAAAATTCTGCCGATGTTTACAGCTAATTATCCGTCCTCTTGAAGATCGTCAAAACAATATACGATTGATTCATTCGTGAATTATACTAATTTATGCCTAATGAGAAATAGACCCTCGAGAGGGAACAATAAGCAAACCATGAGTGAAACATAGAGGGATGAAATGATGGCTCGTCCAAAAAGTCGGAATATCACTGTGAAATTTTCGCCTCCTTTCGTTAAGTGTGATTGATTTCACACCCGCGGCGCGCGCTTCCTTTGTTAGAGTGGCTTGCCCAGATGTGTTTGGGGAAAAGGGGGGGTTTCTTCGAATTCGGACAGTACCAGCTATCATTGTGGTTTTTTGGGGTAGGCTAGAGGGGGAACCCGGACAATCCGCTAATTAATAACGGCTGCATTGGCAATTTTTCTCGTCTGGCGCACTCTATACGCCAGCCCATGCCTGTGATGGTTAAATATATGTAGTTTTAGACCCCAGCCCCCACACGAGCACACATCGAGTTCTAAGAAACTACAGAGTTCTGCAAAAAAGTAATTTTTGAAACTTGTTTTAGTTTTGATAACTAATTTTTATATTCTTCTCAGTGCTGATTTCATAAATGATTTTTACCTTCTCGTATACGAAGTATACAAAGAGAAAGTATTGTAATCGTCAAAAAATTCGAACTCGAGATTTTGACGGATCTCCACGTTTTAGACCTCCCTGAGTCCGAAAAACACAATTTTGGAATTATGTCTGTGTGTGTGTCTGTCTGTGAACACGATAACTCGAAAGCTGTTAGAGCTACGGGCATGAAATTTGGTATGTGGTCTTTAAACATAATTTGCAGGTTTTTATCAAATTTTGGACAAAATCCGTCAACGGGAAGTCTGTATGTCCGCGGTCATGCGAACACTATAACTCAAAAACTTGAATAGCTATATGGGTAAAATTTCGTACACAATTTTATCGTCATGAATGTAGGTCCGTATAAAATTTTGGGCCAAATCCGTCAACGGGTTGACTGTCTGTCGGTCTGTATAATCACATACTTGTATCTCATAAGCCCTTTGACTTAGATAATTTAAACTTGATATCGCGGATGCTAACATTAATTATAGATCTGTGCCCAATTTTCATCTCAATCGGTTAAAAACAGGTGTTCAAATTGCATATTTAGTTCAAAATTCACATTACGACTGTGTGTCGACGAGCGTTTCGCTTATCTTTCTCAAATGAGTATGGTTGGCGTTTGACCTTGGCGGAAATTGTAGCGAGCCGCAAACACGTGCTTCGGAAATTATGGCAATCCCCAAAACGAAACTTCGTTTTGACATTCTCCAGATGGACTCCTGTGATTAACCAGAAGTGTAGTGAAATGTTGTGCGATATCTATAGTAATATTTCGTACTCAAAAACGTTAAATAAAGTTGTGGTACGTCAGCGCGCGTAAAAATTCTGAACATACGCAATTTTTTTGCAAAATATTAAGTTTTTGGGGATTCATAAATTTTATATGTTTCATTGTAAATCACCATTCATAATTTTTTTTTCAAAATAACCAGGCCTTGTGTAAATACCCCAAAAATATTTACCTACCAACTGGGTGTTTACCCACCCAACATTACTGGTCGTATGCGAGAAAATTTCGGGGAAGTCACTCCCGCTGGTTTTCTATAATGTAAGAATTTTTTCACAGAAAGATTTCCTATTTTGTGGGAAACTACTGAAATAAAAATATTTCGACATTTTTATTTTATGACCTCATAAATATCTATTTTACATTTATACCCTAGCTCGGTTAGGATTTTAAAGTTAAATGAGTTGGAAAAAAATTTAACGAATCCCCATACTAAAGTTTTCTTTTTCCGCTTTTCTTCTGGTGAACGTTCTCGGTATTGATTATTAACGGTTAGAAATAGCCAGTTATCATGCTTTCTTCCACCTTCCTTTTGATATCTTATAGCCATTTCCTTTATGGATTGGTAAAGTTTTTTCATCATGAATGTCCCCAAGTACATCTAAATTCCAAGGAAATAGTACAGGAGGAAATAGAGAAAATGAATTTTAAAGCTTATAGTATATCCTATATTTTCTAGAAATTTAATAATATTCTCTCTACAATACATTGCAAATCTGGATTTCTTTGGTTTCTAAGAAAGGTAGTTCTTAATAGTTTCAAAGATTTCTAGGCTTTTTTCTCATAAGTTTCCAATTTGAGTTCAAAATTTCATTTTATTCATTTTTCTGATGTCATATTCTGGAAATACCCCTTTCTTTGAACTTTGATTCAGATAAACTCAGAAACTGTTAAGAACCACTTTTTATATGAAGCTATAATTTCCAATATATCTCTGGATTGGACGTAACTAGCATTCTAAGTCCATGAGGGACCGGGAGTCTGGCAGATAGGGATGTACAGATAAAATAACTTCTTTTTCCTTTACTAAATTGAAATCGTTCGCATTGTTTGTACAAAAATAGCAATCATCAGTACGATTTTTAGACTCCCTCCGAACCATTGTTATAACAAACTGAAATGATTAATGCAACAAACGGAATAAAATTTGTGTGAGACCTAATGCTAGGTTTTATCCCAAAAATACGCAAATTTCCGTTTCCCAAAACATCTGAAATGTTTCTCTGTTTTTCTTACTGTACAGATGTAACAATGTAATAGAAACAATCTGTTGACTGAACATATCCTCCGGAAGCCATTTCTTTCAACCGCAATACAAGCTAAAAGTAGAAAGCACGCCTACTCAAAGCTTGGAAATTACAAATATACGATCTGAATTAAGAAAAAAAATTGTTATGGAGTAGAAAAAAATGGAAGATAGGAGAATGGTGGTGGTAGTGGGGAAACGTGCACCAACAGGCTAGTGATCCGCTTTAACTAGTTTTCTCTAGCTTTACTTTTGAGTTGGACAGTTTAACATTTCAGAAGAAAAGATGAAACTAATAATTGCATATTCTTGCTTGGTTAAAATTTATGTGAGCAACCTATTATTTAAAATCTACAAATATATATATTAGCTCATTCAAATAATATTAAGTCGCACTTAAATATACAAATGTCATGCACATTAGATCAATCATATATATATATATAATATAATAAAAGGAAAGTATGTGTGCGTGTTTGTTCGTTTTTGGTTCTTTATGCACTCCCACACCGTAGGACTTACGACGACGAAATTTAACAGAGTGATGGATTAGCACAAGAGGGAGGTAACGCCGTTAAAAATATTTTAAAATTCGAATTACATTTTCATTTATTTAAGTAAATAACGAAAATTAAGCTATTTTAAGACGTTTTTCGTCAATAACTTCTGAAATGCTTATGGTGCAAAATTTATTTTTTCATCATCTTTAAAGAGTAAAAAACTATCTTTTTAATGATACTAATTTATTTGTTGTACAATTTTTTCTTTAACTGTAAAACATTTCAAAATTCATTTTAAACTCAAATTGTAACAATGCCTTTATTGTTATAAAATCAAATTCAAACTCTAATTTATTATTTCATCGAATCCTTTATTCATGTACCTTTACCACTGTTAAAGTTAAGAAAATATTGCTTTTTGTTGGTCAAGGTAGACTTCTTACTTCCGTTGTTATTTCGTAGCATGCGTTTAACTTCCGTTTCTTATTTCGTAGCTTTAAATATGCGCTCAAAGATCAAATGACGTTAGCTTAGTCAGTACTCTATGTTCCGTTTAAATTTCACAATTTTTTAAATGATCCTAATTAGTGTGCAGCGGGCGTAGCGACTGGGAGAAAGTGAAGTGTAGATGTCGTAGATGCCAGTTTTATGGGCGCCATGGAGACAAAACATCACTGCATTTATGCCAGTTTTTAAAGCAAAGTATAATTAGGGGTTGTAAAAATAATACGAGGCCCGAGGGCCATTTGCGAATACTAAGCAAATGACGGCTGGGGTAAAAAAAATTATATTCCCTGGTCGCTGCTGATCATGTTGAAAAACGTTAATATGATTGTGCTTACTTTTGAAAGTCAAATATAATATGAGCCGAAAATACCATGTCCAGGGCGCCGTTTACGCAAGCGTTTTGCGATGAAAGGGGTGGATAGAAGACAAAAATCATATTATGACCCTCGCGCCACTTACCCTCGCTATGCCACTGTTAAGAAGTTGTTGCATTGAAGAAGGAATGATACCGGTCGCGCACACAAACACCAAAAGAAGAGAATGAGGGCCATAAAAGCATAAGGATATGAAGTATTTCTATGTCTCAGAAAGCAAGGATGGGGATAGAAGATGAATTCCAAGGGTTGTCAGACCTGTGTGAAGTGGTTCAGCACGAGACAAAAGAAAAGAATTACTTCAGCTGCTCGCCGATGCGTCAGAGACATAGGAGATGGAAAAGAAAATCAACGAAAGTCGTTACAGTGAAAAAAAAAACAGTTTAATTAAATTTAAAGAGTTATAAGTACTTAGAATTGGAAAAAATATATCTACCCCGAGCAACGCCGGATATATAAGCTAGTCTATGATAAACCGGTAGATGATATTTTTTAATTTTTCTAAAAAAATTATAAAAAAATACTACTTATTTTAAGACAATTTTTTTCTTATTGTTGACCTGTGCTATTCTTTTGAAATTTTTCATTTTATAAACATAACTAGAAGACAAGAAAGTCAAATTTGGTGATGTGTATCCAATCTGAACAAAATTACATAAGTGGAAATCTGCACCTTAGAAGGGATATCATCTTTAAAGCGCTTTATTGATAATGATTATTCGAAAGAGTTACAAGCAATCTTGGAATGGAATGTACATAAGGTTTTATTACTAGAACTTTAGACCGGATGTAATTCTTGACCTCTCCACCTGCAGATTTCTGAAGCGTAGCAAACGGTCTTCGGCCAGTTCTTTCGATGTTTAATTAGAGACGTTAGACCTTGCAGACCATATCGAGGTGAATCTGCCATACAGCTTTTCAACAAGTCTTAATGTCGAGATGGATGGTACTCAAGGACATTTGATGCCTTGGATATTAACATTACACGACAGTAAAGTCTCAAATCGCCTTTCAAAAAAATTTCAGAAATCAGATTTTTTAAAAAAAATTTCCTAATGTAGCTTCAATTATGCAAAATATTACTCTACATTAATAGATCCTATATCTAATCGCAACCTTTCAAAAAATTTGAAATTAGATTTAAAAAATATATCCTAATGTTCCTTCAATAGAAAATACATACTATACAAATAGATCTTATAACTCCTTATAAGCAATTATCCCTCATTAATTTGAGGTGAACTTCCAACAGAATATCTCTAAATTTCCATGAATAAATATATGTTTTTTTTGTATAAATAAAGATGAATTATAAGTTATAAGTTATTCTCCTTAAATTTATTCGATAAAAAATAATTGGCAAGTTAAAATTATAAAAATCAAAAAAATCTGGTTCTAATTGTCATTATGAGTTTACTATCTCTATGAATTCCTACATACCTTCGATGGAAAGTCCAACGACGATTTGAGTCTTAGGTCTATTCATAAGTTTTGGTGAGGTTCCAAGCACGTACACAATGTGAACTTAAACCGTAAGTTAGGAATACACCCTTTAGTGAAATACTTCTATTGACAAAAGAAACATTATATCAAGTTTCTCTAGTCGACGATAGAATAAATGTAATGATAATATATACAGTTTCTAATTTCAGCCGAGAACGTGTTGAGTCTTTTGAATATGAAAAGTTATACTTTCACTGTAACTGGTATTTAACGTCAAAGCATTTAATAATTAAATGAACTTAATTCATTTTTCCACAATATGTAGCAACAGCTACTGGTGTTTATCAGGACAATGTGAGACTTTGTTTAAACTTCGTTCTCTGTATGTTCATCATCGATATATGCATGGTTTCCCAGAATGGTTGCAATAATTTTCAGCATCACAAGTTGTGGTTCAACAACTTTTGTAATCAAAGGCATGATATCCGTTATGAGTTTCTCATGCTAAAGCTGCTGCGCCACAACAGATCTGGACTTTCACAGGTGATTCCTCACTCCCCTTGTGTAACATCACCATTCTGATGTCATAAGATTTCTTTGCACCGATATCTGCAAAACAGCGGCGTGGTTTCCGGGTAACGCTATGTTACAAAAGAACTGACTTCTACATTACTCCTGTCTCGGTTTCATTTCGTGGTGAGACATTTCGTGCCAACACCTTTTTAGTCTTACTTTGTTCCACGACAATGCGCGAAAGAATTGTACCTTGGTGATAGAAAATTTGTTTTATATTCATGTGCCGAATGAATTACAAAGAATATTACACGGAGAAATTAGTAGCTCCATATTATTGTGTAGATATTGTCATCAAGATAATAAAAGAGAAAAGAATATGGACGTGCTTCTAGGAGGGAAATCATCATCTTTTCTCTTGACTCGAATCGAGATCGGCAAATAATTTTACCATCTTTCATGGCAATTTCTTCTTTTTTTGGATTGAAAAGAACCCTTATGAAATTAGATAATAGCCTTATTGCGAAAATCCTCAAAAACTTTTCAAATCAACCATGACGAAACAGTAAAAAAAAGGTCTTGGCCACCTGTGTTGGAGTGAAGGGAAAAAATGCATTGTTCGAAAATGTATCGTAATGAACGTATTTTAACTTGGTAAGCTAAAATATTAATTTGTTTTTTTTGTAAGTGAAAATTTTAATAAAATTAATTTTAGAGATTTTCTTAATATTTTGGGTTTAGCTTCCCATGTATTTACGTTTTCTTGTTCAAAATGATATATAATATGTAGTATTTCTTGATAAGGCTATATTAGTTTTCTGGTTGTTTTAGAGATTTTAGGTTTTGTGTATTATTCGAGATTGATTTTAACGGCATTCATGCTCAAGAACCCTGTTCTGGAGCATACGCGAGAACAAACTTCATCCTTCCTTCCTTCCTATGTCTTTTGAATTAAGGGATTGCATGCAAGTTCAACTGAGACAAATGCAAAGAATGTGGAATAAAAATATTAATAACATTTGGATCTGATAGATCGATGTCTCATTACTCGGTATTCGTCTTTCTTAACAACTACTTCTTCTGCATAATTCAGGCACCTTGAAGGGCAAATTGGAACAAAGATGTAGCCTGTCAGTTAAATGTTGTATCGTTGTATGTAGATCTCATACCGCGGTGATCCAAGAAAACATGGGTAAAAATCTTAGAATTATTTAATGCAATCGTAGATAATTCAACGGGGAAAAAATGCAATATATTCAAAATATTCTGCATTAAGTTTTATATAACTTTCAATTATAGTGGGTTGGTTCATATATTAATCCAATATTTTCGGTGTTAAACTTACAAACATTAATTACGTTTTATTTCAATTTATCTTCGACTATTATTTGCGTCTTGGGGATATAATAATGGTCCATGCTGGATCAACAAAGTTTTCGTCGACGAGCACATTAAGTTAACGGTAGAACATTTCAAAATTATGTGAAATTAGCAATGTACTGGAATTATAGACGATCATTAACTGAAATGCGCAGTGTGCTTACAACAACCCAATTTTACTTCTAAAATCTGAGAATAAGATTCTAGTTCCCAGTATCTTGTTGTCAATAGTGATACACACTGAAAATGTTATTAAATTCTAACATTAATGCACCGAACAATTAAAATAAAGTTCATCTGGTGCATTTTTTTTGTAGAGACACCATATTAGCACAAATGAAGGATTATAAGTTTTAAAATCACTTTAAAAATTTTACTAGGAATTCTGAAATAACTCTTTGCTTAGTGGAATATCATTTGCGAATGGAGGAAGCATAATTGTCAGTAAACAAATGGATTTTGCATATATCGCTATGTTTGTCTGAGGAGAAAGTGTAAAAGTTTAATCTGGCTGAAGTTAAGTATAAAAATTGCTGAAAATTGCTCAAGATACATGATACGGAAGAAAAAACAATTACGTGCTGTGATGAAATTTTGTTGTATAACACAAAGGAAGTTATATAATCAAATTTATTTGATTGCTAAAATGATTTTGATTAGTATGGAAAATTAAGTTATACGATATGGAATTTTTACTGGATCAGTTGGATATATTACGGCATAAACATGCGTTTAATGTAAACTTATTCGGACTCTCAGAAACATTGAAAACAAAATTCAACGCAATGACAAAACTCTAATGCTGCTTGAGTAGAAAATATTCTATTATAATTAATAGACCTTAAAGCCGATTTTCATCGAATTTGAGATTAAACTCGAACTTTCCCGTTAAATGGGGCACTGATCTCATACAGCAAAGGAAATACTGTGGAAAGCAAAACAATGCATCACGAACTTAGAATGGGAGGCTTTTTTATAAAATATTCACCCACACCATTGCGTACAAGAGTTTTGAAACTCAGTGCCAATGTGTTTCCTAAAGCAACGCATTTTTACAATTCCAGGATCTTAATAGATCAGTTAATAGCTCGATTGAAATGAAATTTTCATTCTATATACAAGAAGAACCTGGTAGTGAAATTTAAAAAATTAATATATAAAATTGTATATAAATAATAAAAAACTCAAAATGAAAGAACTTGGGCATATTATAAAACTTAAGTATATTTACAGAAATCCAAAAAAATATTAAACATTAAAATAATATTGGAAAACCCTAGAAATTATATATCTATAAGATCCATAATATTTAAAATTCCAAATTAAGATGTGTTTACAGGTTAAGAATAGAAAATATATAAAATTTAAAAAAATATCTTAAAATATGGTTTTATTATTGTTTACTAAAAAAGTAAAAATTATTTTTAACAAAGAGATGAGAGAAATATTAGGGAAATTAAACCGACAGTGAATATTATAAAATATTCCTTAGCATTCATTAAATTAAAAAAAAAATGTATGATAAATCTATTAAAAAATCTAATCTTTAGAGAACTTATATCAGTGTTTCGCATTTTCTTTGTTTGATTTCCAGATTTTTGATAAAATTTCTACATAAAATTATAAAAGTGTTTCTGTCTTATTATTTTATTTACTTGTTTCTGTCCTTTCTGATATATTACACTCTTTCTGTGGTAGACAGAATCTAGAATAAGAGAATCTGGGTAAGAATGTCGTATTTTGATTTCATTTGAATGTCATGTTCGCTTAATAGCTGTTTTTTCTCAACGTCTTATTTTGTCTGTGTACCCCTATTTTCATATGTTGCCTCTTATATGTGTATAGTGTCAAGTGCATATTTGATTTGTGAAATGCGGCTGTTCTGAAAATCCATAGAACTCTGAATCAAAGCTGAGCAGCAGCCTAGAAGTCCTCGAGAAAAAAAACGTAACTATGCTCGCTCTACACAATGCATCAAACATAAAAGAAAAAAGTGAACGTATTCTCAGACAGCTATTAACATGCCCAGGTTATCTGCTGGTACGTAATCAAATTCTTGAATTAAATTTTGATTTTGGGTAATTGAGAGTAACGTAGTTTTACGTTTCCCGCTTCTAAAGTGTTAAGAGAAACTTATTCTAGCAAAGCATGAAAGATCAGCATAAAGACTTTATAATATTTTTTATATTTTTCCTTCGATTTCGAGAGTTAGAACTAGATTAGAAACTTTGTATTTCCGTTGCATGAAGTTTTATGCCAGATTGTAACACGCTAGTCGACGCATCTCATGTCTCAAATTGAACCATCTATATAATTAGATAACCCTCTCTGCCATCTCTTAACTACAGTAGATAGACGGCCATCTTATTAGATATAGGTATGAATTGTATTTGACAAGTGTGAATCGTATTTGATTCACATGGCGATTAACTGTAAAGACTACCAAGATAAAGCACCATGTCGTAGATAAACAAGCAAGCAGCACTTATCTCAATTTTGAAATTTCAAAGAGAAGAAAATACTCAATTTTTCGCAACCACACCGAATATGACTCAATTTTTTTAAATCTGGTAAGAACAGAAGGTCTCACGTTTACATTAGATACCAAATAATTCAGAAATATTCGTTAATGTTTGAAATTTCAAAATTGAGATAGGTGGTTTCTTGTTAAACGACGATTGTTAAAGATTGGTACTACTAATTTGCCTATGAAATCCAATTATAGTCATTCAACTCTGCATAGGAACGACGAGATTCCATCGGCACTTTGAAGTTTTATTGTAATTCATTGACTTTAGGAATTTTGTACTCGGTTGGGAGACGTCACTTTTCCAATACAACGGGAAAAGTGACGTCTACTAATTCAAATGGGTTGAAAGACCCCTAGAATAGCATGTGATAAGCCTGTTCGACTTTCAAATACATAACGTAAATAAATGGCCTTATTCACATCCATGGTTAAATTGATCACGGTTAAAGGAATTATTGAACAAGCGAATGCTGACGAAATGACGGCTGATGTGATCCCCAACTGGCGAGTTGGCGAGAAACTCGTTTGCCGAAGGCTGAGGGTAATTTTAAAAAATCGCCAACAACTGAGAAATTGAGATACCATCCAATATAAAACCCAATAAAGTATATATTTGGCAATGCATTTTGGTCACCTCTTTGTATATTATTATAGCAGAACTGTTTAACCGATCATGGTTTAACCGGTGGTAGAATAAAAGTCAGTCAAGGAAGGAGGAATCTTGAAAACGGAAGTATTGCATTCACTGTAACCGTGATTTAACTGTCTGAGTTATCTTTAAATTGACATATTTATCTTTCTTCTGTATATAGCTACAACTAGTGATAAGATAAGTGAAATTTGCTTCAAATTTTATTCTCTCTATATATTATAGACATAAGTAAGTCTCTAATGAACCCAAATGAATTTTCAATATCAATTGTCACGGAGCAGGAAGCCTTTCGTTCTACTGGGCATGATATTCGTTATGAATTTAAATTGCGTAATGCTGCTGCCATGCCATCTGATTGGACTTTCACGAAGGATTACAACACCTTGTGAGACCTTTCCTACTTTATGGAAGTTTAAACTGAATTTCCGACGAGCGCCTGGTTCTGACGAGATTACCGGTTTTGCTATGTTTAAGAGAAGAGATATACGAGATATTGCTGTCTATGTATATTGCGTAGTGAGCATTCTTGGGTTCAACTTTCATGTTAATATTAATCAACGATCTAAAGAAGATTTAAAAATTCTACCTGGTGATGAATTATATAGATATATTCTTACTGTTGTACCGAATAAATACAGACATTTATTATATGGAGAAATAGAAGTAGCTGTTCAGATTTGTATTCGAAATTGTCATCGATACGATAAAGCGGGTAACTCGCTTCGTCCTATACTTGGAAGGGGACCAATGAAGTGTTCGAAACTATAATGCAAAGAAGTGGTTATTATTTTTAATTGGTGTTAAATTGGCGAAAGTTTACTTTTTTTGTAAATATATAACTTTCATTAGGTTAATTTTTAGGTTTTGTTAAGTCCAATGTAATTTTGTCCCAAATGCTGTATATTTCTTCAATTAAAGGATTTATGAAAGCTATGCTAAGTCGGATAAAGCATCGTTAGAAATGTTCAGACCTGTACAGATTGGATGTACATCTCTGGAAAATTGAGTATTGGCTTTTGATTTCAACGATGGTCCTTGCACAGTTCAGGAAATTTTAAAAGACAACTGGAACCAAACTGTATTGTCATTGAGCATTGCATTGTTGATATTTAGTTTAATGTACTCAGTGATCCACGAACCATACGGAAATATCCAAAATTTAATATATTCTAATAATAATTGATTCATAGCAAGAAAAATTTAATACATTCAGAAAGATGCATTTATTAGTGGATAATTTTGGTTTATGAATTCGTTACTCTATGAGAGAGAATTTATAGAATTTACGTATTTTAATAATAATTTATTGCATTTTGACTTATGTTTTTGTAGCATTGCGTATGCGTGTGTTAATTTTGCAACGTGGGATACCAGTTACTGCTATAAATGTAACGTGATGTTTCTCCTATTATTGTAGAAACAAAACTTAAAATAATGAGTGCTATATTCTTTTTACAATTATCAGAAATTAGGGCAATTTTAAAATTATATAATTTCGTTAAAATGTGGAATGTCTTAGTGTAAATTTTATTTTTTGTAATGTTCTTCAACCGTTCTTAATATTCGATGCAACTGCAATAATTCTTTAGATAACCGATATATAAATTGCCGACATTGCATCGTGTCAGTAACGAGCGTTTCTATTAATGATTTGACTTTTTTTTTAGAGTAAAATCTTTTGAAATTAGATTTTTTTTTACCTTCATTGAGGCAAATAAATGTAACTACAATAAATTGTATTCTTAGTCTTTGCTATTAGCATTTTCTGTTTGTGTATTAATAAATTTAACTGAAATGTTTCTTCTGAAATCTGCGGTTTCAGAAAACAAATTTCATTTGCTATTGTTAGACAGTTGGTTCGAATAAAGGCATTTCATTTTATATATCACAGCTTAGTTGTACAGAGAGGGTGAAATTGAGAATTCGGTGAAGTAAATGCTAATCAATAATAATGATAAATCATTACTTTTAAATGCAAAAAATTTTAACACAAATATTAATATCGTTCAAATTGCATAACAAAGATGAGTAGAAAATTTCAACATAAAGCTGGCCTTGGAGAATGAAGATATTTCTATATTAAAACTCCTAAAAGATCTGAAAAACTTGATATAAAACTATAAACTACAATATTACAATCCAGTAGGAATGGTTTCCACTAAACTTTCTCGTATACTTTCTAACAAAGGCCGCCCACCCCCCCCCCTCAACTAAAAATGGCGGAGTGCCACGAGTGTTATCGATATCGTCTTTGCAGAACTCTGCAATACGAAAGGGTCAAGAGTGCGAGATAAAATAGGCCAATTTTACGAAGGTCGGGATGGCGTGTATTTCTGCATCATAGTAAAATAAAGAAAACGGAATATGCAATTTGAACGTCTTTTTTCAACCGATTTAAACCAAAATTGGACAGGGTTGTGCAATTAAGGTTAGAAGATCACACACCGAATTTCATTTATCAAAGTTTTTGTGTTAATGAGTTATCGTGTAGTCATCCCTTCGACGGATTTGAGCCAAAATTTGATATGGACCAACATTCCTGATGATAAAACTGTGCACCAAATTTTATCTCTCCAGCTATTTGAGCTTGAGTTGTCGTGTTCACATGAACATGGGCAGGCAGACAGACTTTCCGTGGACGGATTTGGTCCACAATTTGATAGAAACCAAAAAATTAGATGTTATGTTCACATGCCAAATTTCATCCTTCTAGCTTTAATAGTTATTGAGTTATCGTGTTCAAAGACATAATTCAAAAATTGTATTTTTTCGGACTCGGGGAGGTCTAAAACGTGGAGATTCGTCAAAATTTCGAGTTCGAATTTTTTGACGATTACAATACTTTCTATGTATACTTCAAATACGAGAAATTAAAAATTACAAATTTTTCAGAGCTCAACTTCTGTAATGAGTGTAAATTTAGAATTATAGGCTACGCCTCAAGAACTTCGTAGTGGCGACGATGGGAAAACTCTCTACTTTTTTTTAAGTTGCTCTTTCCCAAGTATTTCTAGTTGCTATTTGCTGTTTAAGTATATCGAATTAATCAACATTAGGTTTACAGCACGTGTCATTCTGACACATTTCAAACTTTTCAAGAAAAAAAATACAGATATCGTTTACATTTAATTTTTTTCCGTTTGTTGTGACTTTTATCCATTTGCGAAGAACATTCTTTTTCCAATTGCATTATCATCTGTGTTTTAAGAGTCTATTTTTTGTTTCTGTATATGACGTCACTTCTTCCGCACGTTAACGTGCGGAAAAAGTGACGTCTCCCAACCCAACAGGGGGTACGAGAATAGACCCCATTTTGTCGAAGTTTTCGAAGTCGTATGCCTAGTTCTACGGTTACGCGTCAATTTAAGCGGTGTAGTATAGACCTAAAAATTTAAAATGTGCAGTGGTTATTACGGGGTTATTGTTCTTATTATACGTATTTATACCAAACTAAATGCCCTTCATTTACATAACATCTCTTGCGCATTGTAGCCTTCAGTTTGAACCCGATTACAAACGTGAAAAGAAGCGTGAGACAGTATAAACAGAGGGATTGCATCAGAAACCGAAAAGAGATGAGATATTAAAATACCAAAACCATTTTAATATAGAATATTTTGATATTAATAAATATGAATAATAATTCTGTAAATACAAGTATTTTTATTTACCAAATGTTTGTTTTTGTACATGTGTTAAATTAACTCAAGGCTGTATATACAGGAATATGAGAAATCTCCGTAAAACTAGTGTTAAACTCATTTTCACCCATACACAAAGATATATTTTACAATGAATCTTACTATTTCTCGAAGAGTGCCTGCTGATTAGAGTATTGCGTTGTTACTGCTGCAGTCCAGATTAGAACCATGGTCACAGCAGTGTTCTTTAATCTGGTTACAATATTTTTTTATTGTATAAAGTATATATTAAGAAAATATTGCAATCGTAAACAAATTCAGCCTTTTGATTTAGGTGAATTGTCGTTTCAGCCTCCAGCTGAATGCTAAAACTCTTTTCTAAATTATGTCTGTCAGTCTCTGAATACGATTACTCAAGACAGGAGTTAACTACATGAATGAATTTTCACATTTAAATTTATACCATATTTCTTTATGTGTACCAAACTGCGGGCAAAGTCCGTTGACGGAAAAGTCTGTCTGTATCTCAGTGTGCGTATCAATGCAATTACTCAATAGTACACCAAGCTACATAGATGGAATTCGTCATACGGTTTTATCACCAGAACTGTAGACCCAGTATGCAATTTTGGATCAAAGCTGTCAACTGATTTACTGTCTGTCGTTCTGTTTTCAAGCATATGGTAACGTGACATCTCCAAAATGCAACACGCTAGATAACTGATTTTTAGTATGCTTTATTCGCACTATAATTATAGATCTGTGTCAAATTATAGCCCTGATTGATAGAGATTAGGGCTTCATTGGCGGATTTTGACAATATGAGACCTTAGGCGCTTTATTGTTTTGAGACCCTTTTCCTGCCCAATGTTGTAAATTCGCAGCAGACTTGGCACTGCGATGTATGTCGAATAGATTTTGAGGCCCCCATCAATGTCTCTAGAGTCTATGTAAAAAATCTGTCTCTGTAGGGCTGTATAGCAGATCAGATTTGAACCGTGATCCATGGCAGTCGTTCAATGTTTATTTCATCGTATACGAAGTATCGAATAAGGAAACATTGTAATCGGTAGCACACTGGACTGGCACGCATATTTACGGATCCTACTATGGTTTGAATTGAGGGCGCTTTTCATTGGCTCTCAGCATCATGCGACTTCGCTTGCTTCTGAATGATGTCATAGGAGCGCGCTTAGTTTGGATTTGGATTTTTGTCTTAATTTTGGTTTTTCCATGATACAATAGCTAAGACAAAAATCGAAATCCAAACTAAGTGCGTTCCTATGACATCATTCAGAAGCAAGCGAAGTCACATGACGCTGAGAGCCAATGAAAAGCGACCTCAATCCAAACCTTAGTAGGATCCGTAAATATGCGACTGGCACTTATACAAAAGTGCATCAAGATAAATGGATAAAATTCGACATACGGTTTTAACACCAGAAATGTAGACGTGTGTTTAGTTATGGAGCAAATTATCAGCTGGTTGGGTATTTGTCGGTCTTTATTCATGTATATGGAAATTTGATACCTCACAAACGAAACACCCCTATTACCACAAGATGCTCTACAATATCCATACGATATCTTGATGTTGTGCAACATTCAGAACATCATATTTGTGGAGATATCGTAAAATATCTAGTGCTAATTGGGACGTTATATAAATAAAATTTAGAATGGGATTTTAATATAATTATAAATCTGTATTAAATTTTGCTTCCAATTTATCAAAATAATAGGCTTGAAATGCACGCTCGATTCTCTTCTCTATTCTTCAAAGCCAGGCAAAAAAATTTTAATTACATTCAAATCAAAAGTCTTGGTTGCTCAAAAGCGTTCAAAACTGAAGTAAGTGAAACGAGATCCAAGTGAGTTGCCTCAGGAAACGTATTTCAGATTAAGGCACTTTTTAAAAGGAATGTTAAATCGGATAGTAGTTTAAAGAAATTAAGTATTTAACTTATTTCGGAAATTATTTACGACAAAAAGCTGTGAATTTCTCTTATAAGAAGAGTCTATAAATCTCTAGTTGGCCCCCACTCTATATATATACACTGTAATGGACCTTATGCACGTGTCGTCATAGTCACGTGACGGCGGGACGCCGAAAACAGCTGATCGGAGTTCGAATAGAATTCATAGCAAGCTAAAATAGCCATTTTTTCAGAAATAATGGCAAATAGCCATAATCAGTTACTCAATTAATGTGAAATATATTGAAACTCAAATATATTTGGAAAAAAACATTCAGAGATACAGATTATGTATCGAGAGTTACAAATATAAAAGAAAGTTTCGTCACAAGAAAGTACATCTTATTTCTGAAGGGATGAAGATCACAACAAACAGTCCTAAATCGACGACGCTAGAGAAATAATTTATAGCAGTAAAATGTTTTGCCAAATACTTCGTTAAAAGATCGAAGAAAAAAATTAATAAAATTTCAGTCGACAACAAATTGAGTCAATAAAAGAGGGCCTACGATTGTTGTGTATTAAAACTAATGTTTTATTATTTTTATCCAAAAAACCTGCTTTTATAGGCAATAATCATAAAATAAAAAAACTGTCAGAAATATATACTATTAAGGAAAGATTTTAATTTTCTATAAAACAGTATATATTATTAGCGAATGTTACATTTTACATAAAAAGTATCTATACCAAGTGTTACAAAAAAGCATATAATCAACATAGAAGAAACAATTTTTAAAAAAGCAAAAGAAACTATTTCCATACAAAGCAAAAATTCACTTATTTCGAGTTGTGACAATACACAAGAATGCATCGTTGCACCAACCACTGTCTTATTTCTGTAGCGATAAAGATTATAAAAAATCGTCCTTAATCGACTATGATAGATAAATCAGTTTTATCCATAAAATTTTCTGACGAAATACTTCGCTAAAAATCAAAGGTAAAAATTTAAATTGATATTTCAGTCGTCAATTTACATGCCGATTATACATAGTAAAGAATAGGCGTTCACTTTGTTTATCCCGCCACAGCTGTTTTTCTATACTCTCGAACCCAAACTGCGCATAAGGTCCATTGAGTTCTTCTCTTTGAAACTTTATTGTTAGCGAGTTTTACAGCTGCATTTAAACCTTTGCGGATAGGTACGGCGTATACTGTGAGCCACAGTTCACCGATCTTTAGATTAAGGTATAAGGAAATCCATTTAAAGAAGAGGATGGCGGTTAAAATGCGGACACAAATGTGTATATTATCCATAAATTCAAACCCCTAATCTTATTACACTATGAAAAATAAAGTTTTATACAAGTAAAGAAGCACAGAATTGGAAAAAATGGGATACGTATAAAGTGCGCCAATCTGATCTGAGTGTTCTATAAAGTTGCATGTCCGAAATGGGTAACTATCCTTCAGAAACCAAACTGAATATCTGTTCTACTGAATATTCTGTAGTTGAACTATCGACTGGTTGTAAATGACCAGGAAGTTCGAATCGGCGAAAAAGAAATTTTCAATGAGTACAATGTTCATTTTTTTGCTGCTACGTGACGCTGTCAAATTGCCGTGATTTACCAACTTATTGGAGACTTCAGATTATTTATGAACAAGAGCCTGATACAAGCAGGGGTTCCTGAACTGTTTATTTAAAGAGAATGGACCACAGAATTGTTTATGTGAATATATCTGTTTCGGTGTCTTATTTGGATAACAATGATGGTGATTTCAGTTTTTCGAAAGGGATATGCGGCAAATAGGTTTTTTTTCTAGCGACGTAACGGAAGTGCCTATATCTTTCGAAGAATCTATTAAAGATCTAGTTCGGCACAAGTTTATTTGTTTACACTGTAACTGTCTCCTTCCTTTCGAAACTTTAATTGTTAGAGGATTTTGTAGTTGTATATTACATCCTTCCGAAACCAAACAGAATATCATTCTAACTATTTATTTTATACATGAATCATCCTTAGACACTGTGATGGCTGCAAATAATGATCAGGGCGTTAGAATTAATGAAATAGAAGTTGTCAATGGGCACAACGTTCATTTTTTGGTATCAGTGCGTAATCTCGTTGCCATGCAATCAAGGCCTTTGATTCTGGAACATTTTAACAACTGTCGTAATTTTCCAACTTCGTGGAGACTTCGGATTGTATATGAACAAGAGCCGGAGACAGGCAAGGTTTCCTGCTCTGTTTCTTTAACGAGAACTGACTTCGGAAATGGTTATGTGAATATATCTGTTTCGGTGTCATATTTGGATAATAATGACGGTGATTTCCGTTTTTCAGAAGAGATATGCAACGGTCAGATGTTTTCTGGTAGCGTAACAGAAGGATATATTGAAGAAAAAAGACATCCAGGATATATAAGCCATATATTCAGTCTAGGCTTAATTCTTAGAATCTCCATGCATATTCGGTATTGCCATGCCGCTGTGAAGATCTATGCGTGAGAAAGCTTGAGCAACGATAGGAAAAAAATGAAACTATCAAAGTTATAATTTTATATCTTCTTGTTTGCAATCATGAATTGGCATTCATATTCGAAGATCATATTATACCGATATTTTGTGTCTCAGACTGCAACGTCTTCAAGGGCCCATGACTTTCCATAGCAGGTATAAACGTCAGATGGACTTAATTCTTCTCGGTAGATACAAAACTTTCAGATTTTATTTAAAAAATTCAAAAAATAACTCATTTCTGCGTTATCTTGTGGGCCACGACCAGTTTTATATTATTTAGAAGAAACTTTAAAAAAATCTGGGGAACAAATTCTTAAGTAATTTAAGTTTTTCTTTCGTTTTTGCGATACTACTTGAAAATTGCATCATTTTGCTTTTAAAAAACTATTTTTGTGTAGAATGTTTCAAAAAAATATTATTTCGCAGTTCCTTTTTGCTTCTTCAGTTCTTTCATCGTATAAATTAGAAATGTGCAAGAGCTGAGAAATCGTAAGAACAATGTTCTAATGGGGAAAGTCAAGATATTTCTACTGTGAAAGCAAGATGGAAATTGATTCTTTTTTATATAAAGTTTGATTACTTCCTTTTATTTTATAATATTTATATCTTAACTGCTTACTTTTGCATGGCAAATCATTTAAATTAGAATTTTAAAAATATACTGTGTCATGGAAACAAATTTTCGAATTTCATAACAGATGTGTTGAGGAAAACATTGGAGACTTCCTAAAATCTCGAATAAATTAAAACTTCAAACTTTTCGTGGGTTGTATTAAAATCCATTGTAAAATCCTGATGTTTTTTATCGATGCATGCAGTTCCAATCTGAATTGAATGTTGATGTTTGCTACCTTTGATAAATTTCGAACTTTCTAAATGTTTCGTCATACACTTTCAATGCTCTTATTCACTAATCATAGATTCTTCATCATTTGCATAAAATTAGTTTCATAAATGACTCTAATAGGTAGTCTTGACAACGTGCTTATCGATTTTTGTTTGTTTCTAATCAATGTCACAAATATATCAAATAAAATTCATTGAAAATAAAGAGTATTTTCTGCATTAGAGCGTCTTGAAGTTTAAAGGAGCGACTTGTGTGAATTATCGAACCTATTAGAAAAAGAAAAATATTTCATTTTGTAACTGTGTTTAACAAAAGTGTATTAATTTGATCAGCACATCTCTAATCATAGCAGCGATAAGTAATTTTATTGTGAGCTATTTCGAGATGAATCGAAGTTTTGTCTGAACAGCTGAAAAAATAAGCACTGCTGCTGATTGCATCCTTCCTTAAGGTTTCCCCCTCCGGCCTATAAAGGCCTTACACCCTCTTGGGTAGGCTGGGCCGGGGATGGTTGTAAATAAATCCTTCCTTAAGATTCGCTTTTAAAACTATTTTCTTTAATACAAGTGTTTTTCAGCGGAATACCATGCATTTGTATCCAAAATACTAATTATTTAACTTATTCGTATTCAAATTAATATCGTGTTCTTAAGTTTAAAAAATAGCTTTGTAAATAACATAAGTAAAGTGCAATTGAGCTATTTTCATCAAAAAATTTTATTAAAGATGATCGGTTGAAAAGATTGCAATCATTTTGTAGGTTCTCTGTACGTATAATTTCCATATTTTTTTCAACTTTCTGCAATATATATTGTGAAAACAAACGTTTGTGAAGAATGATTATATTTGTGTACGAACTTCATCACTATGCCAAGAAATATTGTACATGAATTGTTGAATACTTTCTATAAGAATTCATTTCTGCTTTTTTAGAAGAATAAGAAGTGTTTCTCCAAGACTTTAAATTTTGAATAAAACTATTATCAATATTTTGAACAAGTGTTCTGAGGTACCGGGACATATACCTGATATGCCAGAATCCGGACTGATCAAAATCCTTATATAAAGGAAGGACAAAGGTTTTAACTTTATTGTGTTTGGCAAAAGATTGTCAAACCCGGATTTTGCGCCACAAAAATCCGATCAATGAATTAACCAAAATCCTGCCGCAACCTAGAGGTGCTAACCCTGTTCCAGTTGTGCAATAGAATCAGAATTCTTGGGACAAAATTTTCTATTTCTTTTATAATCCTTCACTTTGTGACACAATACTCTATTATGTCCTGTGGCATGGAATAAAAAATTCGACCGGAGACTGTCTCTGTGCAACGGCCGCTGGGATAAAGGGGCGTAAACTTACTTACCTTACTCAGCTGTGATTTTCTGTGACTAAAGTAGCTCTTTGTGACTCTGAGATTATGTGACTGAGTAGCTCTTCGTATCTCTCAATTTATTGGACTGATTCGTGATTTTGGTTGGGTTTTTTTCGCGAAAAAAAATTCTTGTTTCCGAATGTTATATACTTATTCATGTTATTAATATTGGATGCAATTTCTGTTAGTAACAATCTTATGTAAAATTGGACGATGGTACGAGAAATAGCAAACGTAATTCAACTATTCTGGAGTAATATTTCGCCTGAACGTAAAATCGATGAATGAAATGCCTAATGCACTTGGATAGTTTGTAGGAATCATATTGAGATTAAAATTATGTTTAAGAAAATCAAATGCCTTCTAGTAACAAAATTTGGAAAACCCGGTTAATATACCGCTCGCAAGCGACTGAGGCCGCCAGAGAGTTAGGTATGAGAAAGCGCGGGAAGCTATGTTGGTCACTGCGTGCGCGCGCATTGGTCGCTGTGACGTCATCAAAATTCTTCGCGATTTTCACCAACTTTGCAACTCGACTGTGACTAAACCGTAATTCCGAATTTTAAAATTCTTTTTGCAATCTTCAATGTCCACCTTTCGCTGTTAAATGAAACAACAACCAAATGTCAATATTATTTGGTTGCAGAGCTATAGGCGCTTAAGTTTACCATGAAAAGCGTCATAAATTTTCCTTTCCCGACACCCCATCAGACCATTATGGAGGGACGCAAGTTTGCGTCAAAAGAAGTCTAGTAAAAATAGGTATTATAAGTATACAGCTAGAAAAGTTGTAACAGTCTCGGCTTCGGAAACGGAGGGTCGCGCACTCGTGACCCGACTTGCACGGACGATCCGCTGCGTGCATGGGATTGTTGCATGCTAAATTCATCGAGGTTCAAACGTCCTCCTGGTGATGTGGTGTAGAAGTACGAAGAGGGGGCTGCCGGTTCAAATGTTCTCCTCATCATCTAACCACAATTAATATTTACGAAGTGCGTTCCTAAATTACTCCTATTATAACTTCAAAACTGGGGGATGATTCATTTAACCCTCTACCTACGGATTTTTTTTTTGAATCACTATTTAGATGCAACGTTTGCAAACACCGGTGAGACAAGCGATTTTTTATTTATATGCAAAGTTTTATTAGTATAATTTGATCCAACGCTATAAAAAGTACTAAGTAAACACATTAGCCTGCGAAAATCACAGATTGCAGCAGAAAATAGGCTTGCTTCCAACCCGCAGAGGGTTAATACAACATATTCAGATTTTATCGTAGATCCAGATTTTGTCTATTTTTTATATTTTGCCTCTTAATTATAATAACTGTAGATTAAGCGAAAATAAAAACATCAAATAATAAAGGTTTTTATTGAATTAATTTAGATAAAAGTTGAAATTAGGAAAAGGCTTTTAAAATCAACACAGAAAATCATACATGAACTACCAGTTAAAGTTTTGAAATACCAATTCTCATTTATAAAGCGTAGTAGGGTAAACAAGATAGTTATTGAAACCCTTAAGGCCATATCTACACAAATAGTCATGGAAAAAATAGTAAAATTAGCTGAATCAAGTTGTGATTCATTGCAACTTTTACGAAATTATTCAATATTAAGCTGAATAAAAGGTTCCGTAAAAAAAAAATTTAACCCTATATTTTGCATTATATTATGAATAAATAGTGCAAAATCGTCATTGATACCACAGTTATTCATATCGCTTCATTCTCATATACTTTAATTTCAACTACTGCCTAAGATTAGTTTAGGTAAAACTGAGTATTGCCATGAAAGCTTAATTTTTTAAATTAAAGATTATCCTGTCCTTAACTATCTTGTTTACCTTTTGTATTGTAAATATATAACAGCATATAATGAATAGAAATTTAAAATCCAAAATGGTCTCTCATAAGGTTGCAATTTTCAAGATGAGGACCAGTTCCAAAATTCTCTCCTTTAAAATTTGTGTCAATGTGAACAAAAGTATGATTTTCCCTGGAGTACTTTGGCCATTTGAAAGAATCACTCGGGATCCTACATATAAAAGAAAGCATTCATAAATTAAATCTTGGAAAAATCAAATAGGGATACAAACGATTAAATTTTTCACATTTCATAATTTTCACGACTCCAGTTCTTTAATTATGTTAAGATGAGGATCAGATCCATAAATTTCATCTTTAAATTGCATGCTTGTGTTAACAAAAACCATTATCTTTCGTAAAATAATTTGAAAAGACGAAACATTTTAAAACTGGCAGACCTGGTTATATTAAGACGAGGATCAGTTCCATAAATTTCATCCTTAAATTGCATGCTTGTATTAACAAAAATAGTTATTTTTCTTAGAGTGTAATTTGGGGAGTCCAAATTTTTTTTAAAAGGTCATTTTAAAACTACACACCTCTAATTGTGTTAAGGTGAGGATCAATTGCATAAAGATTTTTAAAATGTATGCTTGCGTTAACACAAACCATTAGTTTTGCTTAAACTAATTCGAGAAGTCAAAATTCACTGAGATCCACATATGCAAAGAACAACCTATATAAATTTTATCTGAAATTATTAAACAATTATAAAATATGTAAAAAATGTTTATCTCATTTAACATATCCATGGTATCCCAAATTCAACTCTAAATTATACTCGAAATTTAATTTGGTTATAAGTATTTACAACCAACAAAGATTTCAGAGTTAGACTTCAAGTGTCACTTTAAAAACTATGAGGTCTGCAAAGAAAATCGCTATATTTTAATTAAATATAGCGAGCACAAAACAAGATGCGAATGCCATTATCAAGGACTCCACATGGCTAATGTTAATATCGAAATTAAAAGATGGGGAATCATTGAAGACTGAAGAACCGAAGCAACTTGCGAAAATGTTTGAATTATTCCCGGTGAATATATAATGACCAGCAATCATAAATGTTACTTGAAACGATCAAGTTTAGTTCAGCCCTACGAACCTCATGATAACGGTTTGGGTGGTCAGGGACTGCGTTAATGTGACTTCCGCTTGAATGCTGGCTTTGTTGTCTACATGACCATGGTTTTAATATATAAATCAAATCTATTTTAGTTAATATTGCTAAAAAACTAGGTTGGTTACTGATTATTGTTATTCCGTATGGACAGACTTATTTAAATGCGAAAGGCTCCGCTTGGCATACTATGTTATTGTCATGAAATATTGAAAATCATTTGTAATTTAAAATAATTATTCTCGAAGACACAGAAAGACCTTTACTCCTTGTTTTGTTTTGTAGACGTCTAACGGCCTTATTCACCATCCATGGTTAAATCCTGATCAGCGGTTAAA